>CAODLS011752224.1:0-11651 GCA_948243855.1 Flueggea neowawraea | reverse complement strand
ATTTATAATAGTGTTCTTTTACGGATTCATGTTTTGCTATCCAAATCATATTTGATAACTTAATCAGAATCACTATTCACGGATAATTCATCCAATTAAATATGCACAGAAATAAGAAACAGGATGAAAAATGCCTCATACTATATATATCAAATATAAAGGGGTAAACAATGTGCTTGGGGCTAGGGCTTACACTAACACAATCCTTCTTTGATCCTTCTTTGTCATCTTCATATAAGCCCATTTCATGAGTAAGAAGTGACCAAGCAACTCTTCCAAAGGTAGAGTATTAAGATCCTTTCGCTTCTAAGATTGCATCATTTTTTGAAGCCTAAGATTTTGGCAAGGCTCTAAGAATCTTCCTCACAAGTTCATAGTTGGTGTAGGTCTTTCCAAGAGCTTTTAGACCATTCAAGATGTCATTAAATCTGTCAAACATCTCTTGAATGCCCTCTCTTTCTTTCATCATGAATAATTCATACTTGTGAACAAAGAGTCACACTTTTTTCTCTTTAACTTGTGATGTACCCTTATAGGTTATCTCTAGGGTCATCCGAATCTCATGAGTAGTGGACCATTGTTGGAACTTGTTAAACTGGGTCTTGCTTAAAGCACAAAATAAGATATGCATTGCCTTATTGTTGTAGCATACCATCTTCTTATCATAATCTATCCACTCCACCTTTGGCTTGAGAGATTCAACTCCTTCCACTGTGTTCTTTGGAATATATGGACCTGTCTCTACTGCATCCCATATTTCTTCTGCTTCACACTTCAGAAATACCATCATTATTGTCTTCTAATAGACATATTCACTGCCATCAAAGAACGGAGCTCTATTAATAGACAAACCTTCATATTTTGAAAAGACTCATATGGATGCCATTTTAGATCTTAGACTCAAGGTTCTTAGGACTTAAATAATTAGCGCTCAGCTCTAATATCAATTGTAATCCTAATATGGCAATCCAAGAGCGAGTAAATTGGATTTCTTACTAAACGTTAAAACCTTTGAAAGTATTTTTCTATATTTTGCAAATCAAATCAGTAGCACAATCCAAACCACAACCACACAAGAATGAAATAAAAAAGAGTAAGGGATAGAGAATCAAAGCCCGAATTTGTAGTGGCTCGGTCCTCCTTGACCTACGTCCACTCTTCTAGCCCACTGGAGAGTTTTGAAACCACTAACAACTTCCACACTTTCTGTTGGAGGGAAATCATAACACCTCTTGTTTACAGGTTCATAAGCAACCTTCACACCTTATTTTTCACTGTCCAAAACAAGAAAACCAACACTCTTTGCTTTTTAAGGAACCAAACAAAGCAAAACTATACTACCCTCAAACTTCCAACACTAAAGCTTTATTACAAGTGGATTCCCAAAGTGAAAACAATATTCTCACACCAACTCATTAAGCAAATGGAAAATCAAAGCTTAGTTGGTATGAGAAAATAGTAGAACAAAATAAAGCGTAACTCAAGAATCAAAGCAACAAAGCTTGGGCACTTTCTCAACAAAGCTTATGCACATATTAGTGTAAATCGTGCATATGCTTTGTCTTGTGAGCCTTCTTTAGTTCTGCATCTCAACCCATCTACGAGCTTAGCATTTCTTCTATGTGCGTAATATGACGTAACCTTTAGACCAGTAGAAACACACTTCTACTACGTGTGACATACAGAATACAATGTCCACAACATAGCTCTGGACCATTATGTATTCTGAGTTCAATCACGTCTACGTGCATAACATATAGGTTTACCCGCATTGCATCGCTTCCACATGCATTGTATGTACTTCAACGTGCACAATGTCCATTTATAGAAAACACAAAATTCTCTTGCTTGATTAACGTACACAAATCATGATGCGATGCGCTTAGATCATCCTTCAATGTTGTTAGATGGCATACTACACGCATAGCTTAACTGTTTCAAGTGGTTTGTTGAAATAATCAAAACTTAGAAGGAATTCACATGTTAGCCAACACTTTGTTTAACAATCTCCCATTTTCTGATGATGACAAAACATTGAAAGATTTTGCACTCCTCCTTAATCAATGCACCTATTTTAAACACTTGACACAAATTTTGAAAGGATTTGATCAAAGTGTTGCACTCCTTAAGATTTTGCACTCCTCCTTAAGATTTTGTCCTTTTGTTAGCATTATCAAATTTTTTATAACTAGATTTTATAAGTATATTCATAGCATATTAGAGTAAGTATAAGAGTGATCAAATTTTGTTCAAATTATCACAAAATGATTAGATCAAACAATGTAAAACTCTACAATTTCTCCCCCTTTTTGTCACAATAAAAAAGGTAGACCAAAAGTAAACAAAATTTGCACAAGGAATAACACATATATGATAAAAAAAATGCTTCATTAAGATCAATAGATACACATTAAAATAGTTCAGAGCAAAATGAAGATACATATGATGCAAAACGGTATGCATGCAAACATGTAGATCCAATGTAATGAAAATCACTATGATGATGGTTTCAGATTAGAGGTAGATGATTCAGCTTCTGGAGGTTCATCCAACACATCCAAAGCAAGATCATAATCTTTCACATTCGGCCAAGAGGATGAAGATGATGAAGAGGATTTATAATCCTTTGATGCCTTAAACCCTTATTTCATCAAATCTTTCATAAACTCTTCCCTCATTTTTTTTATCCTCTCAAAATCCTCGTAATCTTTCACATTCGGTCGAGAGGTTGAAGAGGATTCACTTTAAACTCCTCGGATCTCTGCTCATTTATCACTTTAGTTTGAGCCATAGTTCTTTGCTCTTCTTGCTCAGCTTATTCACTAGAAGGAATCTCAGTTTCAACTCTTTGTTCCTCAACTGGAACCTCTTTTTCTTGTGTTTTTTCCTCATCTGTAACCTCGGTTTCTTCCTTTTGTTCCTCAATGGGAAATTCAATTTCTTCTTCTTTCATAATAGTTTATGTATCTACAAGTGTTTCCTCATTCATCTACTCTGCTTCACCCATCCGTTCTGCCTCAGTTTTTGCTTCTTCCACCACTAGTTTAGCCTCTTCAACAATTAGCTAATTTAAATCAATGGGTTCGTTCGCCATGACTTGTTGTGCTGAATTCTCAACAATTTCTTCAACTATCTCATGAATCCACTACGATACTATATTTAGTAAAGGCATAATAAAGGCATATAGACACACCTATCATATTATTCCATGACATGCTTTGCAATAAAAGAAACACGCTCCTAAACAACATTACACTACATGCAAATTCAAAAATACAAAATGCCCTACGCTACATGTCCATGTTGAAACATTGAAAAACACTTCTCTTACTCATGAGGGCCAAATCATCCTTCCTCATCTTCGTCACTTTCATGATTGGTAGGGCTCTAAAAACCCTCAAAGAATTGTGCTCTAGAAGGCTCCGGTGGAATATGCATCTCTAGAGGTTGAGTGAAGTAATGAGCCATTTTTTGGAAGAAAGTAATCACTTCCTTTCGCAACCATTTGTATTGGTTGGCCATCTCTCAAAATATTTTTCCTTGAACCTATTGTTCCTTCCTCATCTTGTACATATTGTGCATGATTGCTTCCAGAGAAAGAACAAGATTAGAGGAGCTAGGCCTAGCTTGAGCTTGCTCTTTTGGCCTTGGGATTGATACTTTTAGCCCTTTTGAATACATAATGCCAACGTCTCCCATAAGTCCTCATGTACCAAATTCATACTCTTCCAAGTTTGCATGGCAAGAGCTCCCATATTCTTGAGACCCTTCATGCCTCTTAGATTTACTCCAAAATATTTGGCCATTCTAGTCACATAAGCTTCACCACAAAGTTGTCCCTTCTTCTTTTTAGTTGCCATATTTTAGAAGTGCATTGCCATTAGTTTCCCCATATCAATCTTCTTGCCCTTTCTCATACTATAGAGACATAGCACTTCAACATCATTGATTGCACTATTGCCTTTTCCACGACAATAAATGGATTTATTCAACCATTTATGAACCATCCTATCCACACCATCATACATCTTCGAAGCTTTCAACACACTTGGCTTGAACACCAAATTTTTATGATGACACAACTCACTCCAAAAGTCATTTCTCTCATTCTTTTTCCATTTAAATGAGTATGGATCAATTCTAGAACGCTCTTCAACCACGCCATCATAACATTCTATAACCAACCCAAACTCATTGAATGACAAAATCCTTTTCACTTTTACAAGGCAGAACATCACATTATAACCAAGATAGTCAGTCCAATCCATCTGAAATGTACACAATACTTTGAGTGTTAGCTTGTCATAAATGTTTTCCCTGATATTGTGTTGTTGACTTCATTTTTGATGATGATGATTATTACAAAACATCCATGAAAGGTGTACTAAGTTGCAGACTTACTGATATGCACTCACAAAGCACATTATGCATGTGCAACTCACATTGATCATGATGAAAATGGCATTAAGGCACGTTATAATATTACAAGTCACGTAAATCATCCATTCCAGAAGTGCATATGTATCTAATATTCATCAAACCACGTTAATGAATATACAATGCCCGTTATATGCTTGTTGAATGAAACAATGCTCGTTATAGAGCAAAAGGTGAAATATTTGATATACTGATCAACGTATGTTGCAAATGGTGCAAGTCACGTTCATAAGGTCGAATGTGGACAAAGTCAAGAAGTTCCTAGGGATTTGAATTTGAATATTCTCTGACCCATTGACGTTGATTAAAGGTGCGATCTTGAGTTAAAGTCAACAACAAACGTTGCAGATGGTACAAGTCGTGTTGTAGAATCACTAGGTGACTATGCATATTCTGGAATGAAGAACGCTCGTTGAACAAAGCCACAAGTCACATTGCCATATGATCAATGCACGTAGATGAAAATCCATTCAAGGCCGTGGCTACTGGAGTTCTTGCAAGGTGCGTAGAATTGCTATTAAGTCATGCAGAACTCAATTGAACAAAGTACATTGCACGTATAAGGATATACAAAGCACGTTGTATAAGGTGACGTCATTTAAAACATAATTTTTCATTCTCTCACAACAGCTACTTCGAGGCTCCAATAGCTATATTCTTTCAAGTGACAATAAATAGACGTCCAAGGTCAGAAAAAACTTTAAAGAGACATTTGACATGACTTGTGATTCACTTTCACTCTCACTTCTATCTTTCTAACCCATTTGAGCTATTTACTTGCTATCTTACTATTGGGTTTGAGCGAGCTTTAATCTGCTACATCTTTGGGTTGAATTTGTAACAAGCAAGGTCGTTTGCTTGGGCTACATAGGTTTCCTTATTATGCCTTAGAAAAACAAGAGTGGTTTCTAGTGAGCCTTAGAAAACTAGAGTTCAATTTGCTTGTTGATTCCGTAAAAGTAAGTGGTTAGGTTTCCTATTTGATCCCGCAAAAACTAGAGGTCAGGTTTGCTAGTTGAGCTCGTAAAAACTAGTGGTTATGGTTCCTAGTTGGTCCCGCAAAAACTAGAGGAAGGTTTTCTTATTGAGCTCAAAAAAACAAGGTGTAAAGTGTTTCTTGTTGATCCTGCAAAAACAAGGTGTAACGGTTTCCCTCCACTTGCAAATGAGGAACAATATTTAGTGGATTAAACTCTCTAGATAAGCTAGAGGAGTGGTCATAGGTCAAGGAAGACCAAACCACTATAAATCGAATTTTTCATCTCTTCCCTTATTTTCTCTTATTTAATTGCTTTGCATTGCATTTGATTTATATTGTTGTGTGTGGATTGGATCTTTAGAGCTTCCGCAATTACTCTTTGATTTCAGTTTGAAAGAAAATTTATTATTTGTTTTAGTTTGCAAAAGATTTTCAAAAAAGTTTCTAACTTGCTAGAAATCCAATTCAGCCCCCTCTTGGATTGCCATTCCATTTCATTGCCCCCATATTGGGATTGGGATTACATGTGCAACTCAACAAATCCACTCGTAATTGAAATTTTTTACACCTCATCAAATACCCCCAAGTCACCAAGTTATCTTCTAACATGAATTTTTTTGGGGTAATGTCAAGCTTAGAAATCTTCCCAAGCCTTTCCTTTGCAAAGTCCTCTTATTCCCCAAACTTAAAAAATGACTGAGTATTCTTTTATTGTTGTGAAGAAGAGCCCTCAATGAATTTCTTCTTGAGGTGTAGTTCCCTTGGAGCGGTGCTTTTCTGCCTTGAATATGTGGAGGTTCTTGAGGAGGGGAACTAACTTGGTGCAATGATGCACTGTCTCCTTGTTGAGAAAAGGTAATGGAGGTGTGTTTTTGTTGCCCTGTAGTTCTTGCCATTCCTACAAATAAGAATTTTTGCAAAGAACAAGCTTTCAAGGAAAAGATTAGCAAGAAAAGAAGTGGAAGATGGAAAGTAAAACACTCTATAATGCAAAAGCTTAGAAGAGAATGAGTGAGCAACAATGCACTGCCAAGAAAATGCAAAAGTGATGGGGAAAAGAGGGGAGGAGAGTGTGGCCAAAATTTAAGATGAGTGCGTGAGAGAGTGAGTGAGTGCATGAATTCAAAATGTCTCTGGTTAAAAGTAGTATGACAAGAATTTTGACCAAGTTGGACTCTTGCATTTGGAAACTCAAAGGCTGCACTTTGACGTAATTTTTGGACTCTAGCATGTTGAAAATAATGAAAGGCTGCTCATGATTCTTCATGAATACTATTAAGCATGCACTTTCATGTCATATAAAAAAAATGCATGCGAAGAGCAAGCAAGACAAATATGACATGAAAATTCAATGACAAACATGTATTTTTGACCAAGGAAAAATGTGCCATGGGTTTGGAGTTATGTGCCACGGTTTTTAAGCACGTTCTTTTGCACCATAAGTGGACCGCCAAGATGTCACGACCGTGATACTGTTTTGGTGCAATGAAACATGATGTCACGACCATGACAGTTTTCTGTTTTGGTCAAACAAAACATCACGACCGTGACACTTCAGAGGTCACGACCGGGACATTTTTTCGGTGCCACAACTCAAAATTTCTTCAACATTAGGCCATTTTCACACACAGACAACAATATGCTACGCATTATACCCAATTGAATGAATATTAAGCACATTCCATCACTCAATTCAATTAATTTAAACCCCTCCCTCACACTTCGATTAAGCATTGTCCTCAAGGCACAAAACATAAGAAATAATCAAAGTGATAGAAGAGGTTGAAAATGAGGAAAAACAAGCGATGAAATGAAGAGTAAGGCTAAATCACAAAGAAGGCTAAACTAAAATAAAAGATATTGAATGTAAAAGTGAAAAAGAAAGAAAACATACTTGGACATTTAATGTCATTCTGAACGGTCGCTAGTTTAACGTCATTGTGGATGGTAATGCACTTCAAGATTGAAGGTTAAGTGTGCGAATGGCGGGGACCATATCACCATCTAAGTAGTGCTTTAAATGTTGACCATTCACAATAAATAGAGAACCACCTTCTCCTTCAATTTCAATAACACCATGAGAGTGCACCTTGGTGATGACAAAGGGTTTTGACCATTTTGATTTTAACTTTCTCGTGAAAAGTTTGAGTCTATAGTTAAACAAGAGAACTTTTTTACCTTCAATGAATTCCCTTCTCAAAATGTGCTTGTCATGCCAAGCCTTCGGTCGTTCTTTACAAATCTCGACGTTCTCATAAGACTCTCTTCTAATCTCATCAAGCTCATTTAATTGCAACATCCTCTTCTCTCCCACCTTTTGCAAATCAAAGTTCAAGGACTTGACCGCCCAAAATGCATTATGCTCAAGCTCTACTGGTAAGTGATAGACATCTTATTTTTGCATCCATATTTGGCCAAAAGATATGAAAATAAATGGTCATTAAAATGAACTCCATTATCGCTTATAATCACCCTTAGAACTCCAAATCTTATGAATATGTTATTCTAAAAAACTTCACCTCCACCTTGGCTGGCAAATTCTCCAAACATCAAACAAATCAACTTCTAAAATCCCTTGTTGAGACATCTCATATCTCTTGCCAATATTCCCTGTTCTTTGGCACTTGTCACACGCCATAACAAAAGCTCCAGCATCTTTGAATAGTGAAGACCAAAAGAAAACACATTGAAGCACTTTAACTGTCATTTTGTTGGATCCATAATGCTCACTTAAAGGTTAAGAATGGCAATGTGCAAGAATAGGAACCATCTGATGCTCGAGGATACATTGTCTAACCACACCATCTGCACAATGCTTGAAGAGTAAGGGCTCCTCCGACAAATAATGCTTGATATCCGCAAAGAACTTCCTCATTTGATGAAAAGATAAACCGGTAGGGACAATTCCCAAAGCCAAGAAGTTTGCAAAATCCGTATACCAAGAATGACTACAAATCTAATAAGCCAATAGTTGTTCATCCAAAAACTCATCCCAAATTAGTTTCTCATCATTCCATGGTGGGTCAATTATTGATAAGTTATTGGCGACCATATTTTTACACCCTTTGCTCAATTCTTGATAAGTTATCGACAACCATAATTTTACACCATTTCTTATTGTTGATCTCCAAATCAAATTATTGTAACAAAAGTATCCATCGGATCACTTGTCATCCTTCTTTGTTAGCAAGAACTTGATAGTGGAGTGGTTAGTGTATACTATGACTTTGGATCCCACCAAGTATGACTGAAACTTCTCATATGCATACACTATAGCCAAAAGTTCCTTCTCGGTGGTGGCATAATTTACATGAGCATCATTGAGCAACTTGATTGCATAGTACATCACATGCTTCTTTTTATCCGTTCTTTGACCCAAAACGGCACCAATAGCAAGGTGACTTGCATCACACATAAGCTCAAAGGGTAAAATCCAATCTGGTATGATCAATATAGGAGCAGATACTAATCCTTCTTGAACCTATCAAATGCCTACACATACTCGACATCAAATTCAAATGGTCCATCCTACTCAAGTAAGGAGCAAAAGAGTTTGGTGATTTTGGAAAAATATTTAATAAAACAACGGTAAAAACAGGCATGACCTAAAAAACTCCTAACCCCTTTAACCAAAGTAGGTGGATGCAATTTTTCAGTAACCTCCACGTTGGCCTTATCAACCTTAATGCCTTTTGAAGAAATGTGATGCCCTAAAACAATGCCTTCATTGACCATGAAATGACACTTTCCCCAATTGAGCACCAAATTGGTTTCCTCACATCTTTGTAAAACCTTTTTCAAATTTGACAAACACAAATCAAATGAGGAACCATAAACCAAAAAATCATCCATAAAAATATCTATAGTATCTTTCAACATATTGCAGAAAATGGCCATCATACACCTTTGGAAAGTGGAGGGTGCATTACACAACCCAAATGACATCTTTCGATATTCAAAAGTACCATAGGCACAAGTAAAAGTAGTTTTCTCTTGATCCTCAAGTGCTATTGTGATTTGGTTATAATCGAAATAACCATCTAAAAATTAAAAAAATTCATGTCCAGCTAACCATTCAAGCATTTGATCAATGAAGGGTAAAGGAAAATGATCTTTTCCTAGTGGCGACATTCGATTTTCTATAGTCAATACACATACGCCACCCAGCCACAAGTCTAGTAGGGATCAATTCATCATTTGAATTTTCCACCACAGTTATCCCACCTTTCTTTGGAACCACTTGGAATGGACTCTCCCAATTATTATCAGAGATGCTATAGATAATACATGCATCTAAAAGATTAAGAACCTCAGCTCTAACCACTTCCTTCATATTGGGTTTGAGACTCCTTTGATCTTCAACAGAAGACTTGTAATCTCCTCTATTAAAATGTGGTGCATACAAATGGAGGGGCTTATACCCTTAATGTCTGAAATGGTCCAAGCAATGGAAGCTCAGTGCTCACGAAGCACCCTCAATAATTTGTTTTTCTACAGATCATTCAAACAAGAGGCAACAATAATAGGAAATGTAGAGGACTCCCCTAGATAGGCATATCTAAGGTGAGAGGGCAGTGGGTTTTTTTCTACGTGAGGAGGGTTTTTGCCAGAAGGGTTTGGCTTTAGGCTTTCCCTTCCCCAACTCTTCAAATCTAGACCCTAAAAGATGTCCTTCACCCTATAACCTCATAGCACTCTCATGCAAAATGGGATCCTCTACATTTGATGACAAACTCAAAGTAATGAATGCTTCATAAGGGTCATTGAGGTTTTCCTCGATCACATCCCTTACCAAGGGCTCAACAAGGTCAACACTATAGCAAGTTTCATCTAAATATGGGAATTTCAAAGCTTTAAACACATTAAATTCTTGGGTCTCATTCCCAACCCTTAAAGTCAACTTACCCTTTTGCACATCGATCAAAGCTCCACCTATGGCTAGGAAAGGTTTACCTAAAATGATGGGTATCTAGGAGTCCTCTTCCACTTCCAACACAAGAAAGTCAGCAGGGAAATAAAATTTACCTAATTTTACCAACACATCCTCAATGATGCCCAAAGGATATCAAATGGAGCGATCCGCTAATTGGAGAGAAGTGGTAAAAGGCTTGAGTTCTCCTCCAATGCCAATTTTGAAAAAAATGGAGGTTGATTCATGCCCTCAAATCCTACAAAGATCTATCTATCCATAGTTCCTAATTAAGCAAGCGATTATAAAGCTCTTGGGATCCTTGAGCTTACGAGGTAGTTTGTTTTGAATGATTGTGCTACACTTTTCGGCCAAAGCTATGATGGCATACTTCTTAATCTTCTTCTTACTTGTGAAAATTTCCTTAAAAAACTTGGCATAATAAGGCATATGAGAGATCGCCTTAATGAAAGGTATGTTAATTTGAATCTTCTTGAAGATGTCAAGATACTTTATGAAGGTTTTCTCCTTTTCTGCTCCTTTAACCTTTGAGGAAAATGAATAGGTGGGACATAAGGTTTGACATCCTCACTTTGGTTTGAAGGGAGCTCTTCTTGCACACCATTTTCTTTCTCCTTAGGACTTACCTCCACAAGAGTTTCCTCGCCCTTATCCTTTGTTGATTTCTTCATAACCTCGAGTTGATCAAGTTCCTTTCCACTTCTTAGGGTAATAACCATGGCTTGTTTTGGATTAACCTTCAAGGTACTAGGCCATTTCCCTTTATCTCTATCCGAAGTGGCATTTGCCAATTGCCCCACTTGTCTCTCAAGACTTTAGGTAGTCTTGTTGATTTTGAATGACTTGATCCACCTTAGCATACCTAGTCTCTGCTTTTGACATATATTTCATAAACATGTCTTCTAAGGATGGTTTCTTGTCTTGTGCTTTAATGCCATATTTTTATTATTTTTCTCTTGTGCTTGAATGATATATTTGTAGAGATTTTGGATTTGATTTAATTACATGTTTAAATTGACTATGATTATGACTCGCCATCATTAGTTGTAGTTTAACAAATCTAGTTGAAGGATCAAAATGAGAAGGCTATATGAGGTTGACATGCATTAAACTTGTTACATTATGCAATTAAAATATTCATGCCCACAAGGTGTTCGATTAAAGTCCCAAGAGAACTTAATGAGTCTAGTTTAGTTAGATGAGGTCAAAATGATCCTTCTAATAAATGTAGACATATCCTAGATGAAATTGAAAGAGACTCTAGGTAAAAATAGCGAGAGAAAACTCATATCCTATAAACCGTTC
>CAODLS011751888.1:0-11321 GCA_948243855.1 Flueggea neowawraea | reverse complement strand
AGAGTTACACCAGCAATTGTTGGAGAGAGCTTTAAAAGCTGTGACAGAGACTCTAACGAAGAACAGAAATACTCTGCAGCTGTGTTTCCTAATAAATAAAATAAAACCAGAAGCCATAGGAACAGAACTACATAACCAAGTATGGTGAATTGGCCACAAGTGCAATACAATAATTCAAGATAGTTTATATACCCTTTGGATTGACACTCAACATGGGTTTTGACATATTTACACTTTGATTTGTAATCGCTGTAGTCATCAATTGCAGCGCAGCCATCAGAATTAGTGTCAAACAACCAGATTGATCTTGAACGGATTGGGATGGTTTTTGGTTCATTTGGTTGGTTAAGAAAGAGTAAAGTTGTTAGATAGAAGAAGAAGACAATGAGAAAGGAAGTGTTAAGGAACAAAATGAGTTTCTTGGGTCTGGAATTGGAGGTGAAACTTGCCATTCACTAGAAAGTTTCAGCTTGTAGAGGTATTGGTGTTAGAGGTATTTAGAAGTGAATTCCATGTTGGTACCAGAAACTTGTAGCATGAAATGGTGGGTTGTTTTGGCTTGTCTATAGGAGAGGATGTATTGTAGAAAAGTAGGAAAATTCTGAAGAAAATTAACCAGAAAGAAATATACATATATATTTTAAATAAATTGTATATATTTTAATGGATAAATGAACAAAAGTAATTAATGCTGCCAGGATTAGAAAGAGATAAATCAAACAGAAGTTCAATCCATTCCATACCAGAATAAAAACCACTGCTTCACTAATTTTAGCAAAAAGATATCATAGCATAATGATAATGATAAGCACAAGTCAAGGTAAATCGTTGCTAAAGAGGCTTTATATGCAACATCACATCAATTAATTAGGTTTGATTAGGTAAAACAATTAGTATAACAATAATTTGTAATAAAAGCAAAGTGTAAGAATATAGTTAGTCTCACCTTAATAGGTTAATTTCTTTTAGTCCATATCCTTGGCTTTAATGTTCTGAAGTAAATTCCTAATCAATCCGTTAATTCTAAATTGCCCCTTTAGATACCAATAGGCTTATAATTTAGTGGGACTAGAGTCATCTCTAAATCTAAAGAATTGAGCGTTTGATTCTCGATGATAAGATGTTAATCTAAGCATTTGCTTAAAAAGAATACTTATTATTAGAAACCGTTAATACTCTCAGTTCTAAAAATAACTGACGAAAATAATACCCAATTGGCTAAGAAAATTTTGGCCATAACAATCATTCTGTTTGAAAAGGAATGGAGGGAGAGGGTAATTTGTCTGCATATTTGAACTTCCTCTAAACGTAACGAAATTGTAAGAACTTCTGTTGATAGTTTTGTAAGCTTTAGTCTGAGATTGGCAATGCAATTGATGAGAAGCTTGAGTGTTGTGCAATGAACTGATCAATTTCAAAGTTGCAGCCATTTTTTTATGTACCTGTAAAGTGTACATTCAAGGAAACTTCCTATTTGGTTGATGAAGTGAAGAAGCCATTGCAAATCTTCATATTAAAGCATTCTTTTATGAAAAGAATGTTCAGTTGATTATACCCATCGAGCAAATTCCAGATTACTTTTAGTTGTGTAACTTCAAATCACCAAGAATGGATCTTATGATGACTTAATTAAGTAGAAAAGGTCATAAAGTCATGATGCAACCATGATGTTGTAATAAGAAATACTGATCCTGGCCAAATCATTTTCTTTCCTATTCGAGATTTATTAGCGCTAAAGACGATTCCAGCGTTACTTAGTTAAACGTCTATTAGTATTTTTGTTTATTAGTGTTTTTGTTTAAGTTTTTGATAAAAAAAAGAGCTCTTAATGAGGTGTTAGAGCAACTTGTTTTTGAGATTTTTAGAGATCGAGTGGTTCTGGACAATTTGAACACTGATTTCATAAAAATGAGGTGATGTATTTTGACTATTATGAGTGAGATTTTGACGTCGAAAGATTTTGTACTCAAATCATTATGGAGACAGACCAAAGAGATTTATGACTTACTAATGGATAATATCCAAATAAGAAGACAATAAACATAATAAAAAATAAAAGAAAGGAGTAAAACATTGTATAATCGGGATTTCTGTTTTTTTATTCGATAATGAGAATTTCTCATTTACTATCGTCGACATTTTTTTCCTTTCAATGACGTCTTTTTTTTCTTTTTCCACCGTTGAAATTGTGCTTCATCAACCGAAGTCCTCACTAACAATACCCTGGTTGTTATATATAATTAAAATCACTAATGGACCCAACATTATTTTCGTCTAGGGTACTAAAGAATGACGTCACAAAGGTTGACAGTGATTTTAGTAGTGGATGAGTAAACGATGATCAAATTAAAAATTTAATTTTTACTTTTTTTAAAAAAAATTAGGGACCTAAATAATGTATTTATATATCATATATATGGAGTCTCGCTAATGCTGGATAGGTCATGGGACCCCATGACCATCCTCTGGTCCATCACCAATTAAAATTATAACTTTATCAATTACATCTAAGAAACAACCCAAAAAGTTTTTTTAAGTAATAATATGTCAGTAAAAAACTGTTAAATACGTAAGATATTTTGTATACATAAAAATAAATACTAAAAATGGCAACATTTAAGTTTCTCAAATCCACAGATAACAATCGGTTTCATTAGGGACAATATTCCCAGGCAAGTTGCATTTATACAACCCCAATTGGCAGAATTTGGTTTTCTTGGAGTTAGTTGAGAGTGACTTATGGATTGTAATTACTAAATTAAAAAAAAAACGAAGTTATGTGTTTTTAACATATTAGACGCAAATCATTGGCATAAATTAGTATATAAAGAAATACATTTCTTTTTTAATTTCTTTTTTTTTTAAGTTGTACTATGAATTTTTCCTTTTTTGTTTTATGTATCATATGTTTTATTTGCAAAATCT
This sequence comes from Flueggea neowawraea, assembly GCA_948243855.1. Taxonomy (NCBI): domain Eukaryota; kingdom Viridiplantae; phylum Streptophyta; class Magnoliopsida; order Malpighiales; family Phyllanthaceae; genus Flueggea; species Flueggea neowawraea. Next base: position 8,396 of record CAODLS011751888.1, on the reverse strand, counting down.
TCTGTTTTGACAAATAAGTTTCATTAAAAGATTAATTTAATATATAAATATATTATATACAATACTTTGAATTTGTCAAACAGACTAGTGTACTTATGTGGCACGAATTATTATGCTAGTGGCTACTAATAAAATACCATTAGTAGTTGATATTACGTGGTCTTTAAACAAAACAATTAATGTTTGTTTATCTACTATCTTATCACATACAAATCAATAGAATTTATAGTATAGGACTCATTTTGAAGCGTAACATTTTTTGTATTTAACATATAGTATATAAGAGATTTTGTATTTTGTAAAAGTGAAAATTAATTATGATATAAGCATTTTTGTTTGAAATTGTCGGTGGAGAATGACTATTTTGAGAGGGGAAATGTTATTTTGCCACAAACAAGTATTTTTTGTACAAAAAATATTATATGCTGTGAAAATGCTACATACTGCCATGTACCAAACAAGCTCATAATAAATTGAATTATATTGTCATAATAAGAAAATAGAAAAATATGTTACACATGTTTCAAAATTACAACAAAAAGAACATTGATAATGTTTATTTTGTCCTTTTGATCAAACTTGCTCTTGAATATGTTTGATTCAATAAAGAAGCTAACACATGTTAGTAGTTAGCTTTGAGGAGGTACTCGATGATTAGGTTCCAATGAGACTCAAAACCCAAACTTTGGTATTCATTGGAACATTTCATTTTCATTGCTGCTTCCATCTTCAACAAGATTCATCAATCCCACGCAATTTCTTCGTTTCGAGGACACGTTAAACAAACATCCAATCCGGAGTACGTGTGGTTATATAAACGTGATGTTTATTTTTGGGAGATTGAATATCGAATAACAAAACTGATTGTAAATTAATAGATTGTAAACTCCAACGCTAAGACATCACGAGTTTGATTTCTAAAGAGAACAAATAAAATGACTTATAAAAAATATTAATAGATTGATCAATAAATTAAATAATTAAAAAATATGAAATTGACAAATATTCTAAAACATAACGTAATTGTTGTCCCCTTTCAATTCCTAGCGGTACGTGATTGTTTAGGGGTTTAATCCTTGCGATCTTACATAGGAAATACATAAAAAAAGCACAAGAACTGATATGCATCTATCTTTAAACGTTTAAGTTAGTATTCTAAAAAGAGCTTAAAGTTTTAAGTACAGTTTTAAGATCTTGGAGCCTCTTCCCCTTTGCTAAATTTATTATTTTATTTTGAAGTAACAATAATATGAACTTTTTTTTTATAGTTGTTACCTATAAGATTTGAACTTAAAAACTGACCTACAAGTCTTATTAACAACTTGAGCCTCATGGGTAACAACAATATGTATTTCCCATTTTAATTTTTTTATGTGTTTACAAAAATCAAGTGTCAAATTTTTATATATTTAATAAAAGTATATACAAGGACATATAATAAATGGTTCGAAACAAGAAGGTGAACGTAGAGGATTTTATTGTTCTTTCATACTAGTCTTTTTTAATCTCTTTTTAAAATTTGAGATTGATTTTAATTTGATATAATAGTTGTAAAAATGTTAACACATTAAAAAAATAGCTAAGCCATTTCTTGTGCATGTTCAATACATGCAATGTTTTGATTTGTTGATATCACTTTAACAATCGTGGGAGATATCCACCTTTAAAAAGGTGATAATTACCTCGTTCACCACCAAAACTTTGCAAAATTTACTCCGTAGGAACTAAATATGTTTATTACAAATACACTTTATAGTATTTTTGTTTGTACAGTTGTAATTGTTAGATTCATGGATATAATTTTTAAATTCACTAAATGTTGTTTATATTTACTTATAGTTATTTATATTTATTTGTAGTTGTTTATATTTATTTATTATTATTTATACTTGTTTATATGTATTTATATTTGATTATATGTTATTTTATATATGTTTACATATAAACAAATGTAAACAACTATAAACAACGTGTAAACAATACTCAAAGTGCGACATAAAATGTAATTTTTAAAAAATAGTTTACTAGCGTGTGTAATTTAAAAAACAACTGCTAAAATATAGGAAGTTGTTAGTATAAATTCAAAGATTATGATTTTAAGAGGAGTATATATATAGTTGACCCTTTAAAAAGATATTAAGGTGATAAAAGAACAATAGCCTTTCCAAGGTGGGCTAGGCTAGGCTGGGCTTCATATGTAAAACCTTGGCCCATGTATGTAGGTTGCTTCTGGCCCAAATTCTTGGTCTAGTTCTGCTTTAGGAGAATTGGGCCTGCCTAAGTTGGCCAACAGATCACATTTTTTTTAAAGAACGTTTTTATATTAAATATGATTAGAATATAATGATTTAATAAAACTCTTATAATATAACTTGTAGACTTCATCATTAATTTGAAAATATAATGATTTAAACGAGATGTCGTGAATTTAAAAATATATTACCGTAAATTTGAAAAGCCATGCATGACGGAAAAAATATTGTAATCTATATTTATAATAAACATACGTCTTGATTATGGAATAAATATTTAAAACTTTAGCACGTCAATCGTGTAATTACCACTATTTTTGAACAAAAAAGAATTCAGTCGTTCTTTAATAAACAAAAAAGAATATAAAAGGAATACAAAACACTAGCCCATTAGAAAGCCTAAAAGCCTGCAGAGTTTCAAATTAATACAAAGAAAGAAAGAGCCCAAAATTACAAATTACAACTTTCCATTGTCTACTTTCTAAATTTTAGACACGTGGCTTAATAAATTAATATTACAGATTGACGGCCTTTGTTTAAAATAGCATATAAGCAACATTTAAATAACATGTAAACAAAAGATATTAACAACATATAACCAAAGTCCTTTTATTTGTAAAATACAAAAAACATCAATAACAAATCAATAACATACCAACATATAAATATCAATAATATATAAACAACATATCGACAACATATAAACAAGACGCCTAAAATTAACACTGTGAATTTGAAAAGTGACACTCTGCTGACGAAAACTACAAAGTATTTCTATAATAGTCAAAAGCTGCCCGTGTAAATTAAATATTGCAAAGTATTTCTTATGTACCATGAAATTACCACAAGAAACTATACAAAGGAGCTAATACAAAGCCCATCATAAGAAGATGTAAACTAATAAAGTCAAAGCCCATAGACTATGGATCCGAGTTTGAAAAACTCAGATTGCTACTAACCCTAATCGACAACCAACCCAAATGATAAGTTGTTAAATTTGCATATGTGGTAATTAGTTGGCGCACTACAAACACTTTTTATTATTCATTTCACACAATCCACTTATTCTTATTACACGTACACTTTTATGTATTTTTGACGCACTTTCTGATCTTTTTGATTCACAAACACAACTTTTTGAATACACAAAAAAGATTTTCTTATACACTGTCTCTGTTTTTAAAACGTTTATATTCTCTTTCAAGTTCTCAACATATAAACTTTATCTTCAAGTTATGATCTCAACATATAAACTCTCTCTTTCACTCTCTCTCACTCTCTTTATTTATCTCTCTCTCTATATTGGATCCACGACTCTCTCTCTCTCTCATATGGTTGTGTTGTAGGATGCGCATTAAGTTGGTAGATATGTTCTTGAAGGAGAAGCTAAAGAGAGCGGTGGAAATGACGGCGTCAGAAGGGAAGAAAGAGGAGAAGAAAGAGGCAAAAAATAAGATACAAAAAATGATAAGAAAGATAAATAGTAGTGAGAAGAAAGAGGAGAAGAAAGTAGGAGAAGTAAAGGCAGAGAAGGAAGCAGCATTGCTGGTTACGCCAGTGGCGGAAGGATAAGCACAGGCGTCGGCAAGAAGATTGAGGGAGAAAAAAAGTAAAAGAAAAGTCGGCAAGAAGGATGAAGAAGAAGGGTTTGTTTGATGTCAAGTCATATCGGTTGAAGTCATATATGTTTGATGGAAAGTTTGTTGGAAGCAAAACAATCGAAAATTAGGAGTAATTTTATTTGATTATGTTTCTGTTTGGATTGCTCTGTTTCTGTTTGGAGTTATTTGCGGACTCCTATGTTTTAGTACCTTTTTAGCTGGTGGTGCATGTATTTGTAATTTATAATTATGTTAGGTGCAGTTGAATCTTTGATATCTTGCCAGAATTTCAATATTTTGATATGTGATTTCATAATTTCCTTTATGGTCTCGGTAAATACGTATTTGGCCCTTTGCATATTAACTTGAGCCTTTTTCATATTCACGACACTCACTGAACATATTGTGGATTCATGGAGCTTACTTCCAATATTTTGGCAGAAAATTCGAAATTATGCTCATTAACATACCAAATTTTATAAATTACATTTTTAATTTAATAATTTACATTTTTATACTATTATTTAAAACTTATTTATAATTTGTTTAAAATTTGTTCATTTTTTGAACTTGTTTATATGTTATTTATATGTTTTTTCTTGTTTAAAACTTGTTTATACGTATTTTATATGTTGTTTCTTGTTTAAAACTTGTTTATACGTTGTTTATATATTTTCTTTGTTTAAAACTTGTTTAAAAAATTTTTATATGTTGTTTATATGTTGTTTCTTATTTAAAACTTGTTTAGAATTTGATTAAAATTTGTTCATTTTTTCGGACTTGTTTAAAACTTATTTGTATGTTGTTTATATGTTGTTTCTTGTTTTAAAACTTGAATATTGTGTATATATCGTTGATATATTATTTATCTGCTGTTTATATGCTGAATACAACATCTAAACAAGTTATTAGTATCATATAAACTATATATAAACAACAAATCAACAACCTATAAATTATAGATTTATTTATGTAGTGTTTTCAACATGTAAACAACATACATACAACATATAAACAACAAATCAATAATGTATATCTTATTTGTATGAAGTTTATATGTTGTTTATCTATTGAAAACAACATATAAATAAAGTATTAATAATAAATCAGCAACATATAAAAATTCAGATTTGTTTATCTGTTGTTTTGAACATATAAGACACATAATTTAGACTTGTTTCCAGTTTGGGAACCGCTGGTTCCGGTTGAGAAACCAACAGTTCTAGTTTCTAGAATGAAAGAATCGGAACCAAACCGTGGTTCCCACGGTTTGGTCCGGTTTCGGTTCAGATTTTGATCGGTTCAACCGTCGGTTCCGGTTCGGTTCTTTTTTTTTTGAAATTTTGTTTTTAATCCTTTATTTTATCCCGCCAATTTTTTCCGGTTTGTAAATTTTGTTATATTCAATAATTAATTATAGTACCAATAATACATTGTATTCCAAAGATTTTTTTTAATTATTTCCAAATAAATTAATATTCTACTAGTAATTACATCACATAATTTTAAACAAAATAAAAAAAAACTCGATAAATTTTATTAAATGTAATGAAATAACAAAATAAATAAATTAAACTATAGTAAAAAAGTAAAAGAAATTTGAAAAATCTAATTGCAAAAAATAACTTTGAGAAATATAGAAAACGTAATTACAATAATAAAATATATAAATAATTAATAAGAACAATTTAGAGCAAAATAAATTTTTGAGAGAAGAAATAGTGTGAAATTGGTAGGAATATAGTAGGGGGACTTATAGAGTTGAAAAAAAAAGGAAATGGATATTCGAACTGCCGGTTCGACAATTTCTAGAGGAATGGAACCGAAACCTAAACAGAAACCCTCCGGTTTTGGTCAGCTAATTTCGGTTCCAGTTTGGTTCCGATTTTGACTGTTTTTGACCGGTCTGGTTTGCCTGTTTCAGTTCAAATTTTACATGTCTAACACATATAAACAAAATATCAGCAATATATAATAATATATAAATAAGAAACAACATATAAATAACATACAAATAATATATTAACAACATAGCATGTCTGTAAGGAATACATGTCCATACAGAATAAAAATATATGTCCGTGAATTTGAAAAGTGACGCGCATACGGACAAAATATTGAAAAGTACATCTGTAATAAGTAAAAACAGACCATACGGAATAAATATTGTAAAGTTTTGTTGGTATATCGCGGAATTACCACTATTAACTTGCCTCATTTTGCTTGTAAAGGTTGATAAATTTGCCATCTTTAACTTATTATTTGTGGTTTTATATAGTAGGATGACAAAGGATCAATCCTTCCACCTCCGCCTCTCTCTCTGGCATTGTTTGTTGCGATCTGAAATGGCAGAGTCACTGCAATGCCGGGGAGATCCAGATTTGAAGTGGCTGTTGTCGTCTGCTGAGGTGTTGTCATCCTTGAAGAAGCGACAACGTGGACGAGCCAGGGAAAGGGACGGCGGCATATCTAGGCAAATGAGGTGACGACAGAATACCCTAGATTTTGTCAATCTCTTATTCTTTGCAAACTTTCCTCCACAATCCTTAAAGTTTGTTAGAAATTCAAGACCATCCCCAATCCTTTAAAACTTTCAAAATGGTCCCTAAAAATACTATCAGTTCTTAAATTGCATGTATGCTACAAAATTAATTTTATACACAAGTGTATGTAGTTGTACACTTGTGTACACCCATATACACATGTGTACAACTTTAGAAAAATTGATAAAAATAAAAATATTAGAGAATGTTTGTATACGTTGTGTACGCATGTGTGTACTCTTGTATATAATCTGTACACAAACGCCCTCCTATGTAAACCTTATAATAAATCCAAAAGAATTGATATTTAGTAAAAAAAAATCATTCATTTTTCTATTTTAGAAAAGTTAATACTAATTATAGATTTACCCTATTATACACCCATTGTCCAAATCCACATTTTGTACACTCTGTCCATGCTCTGTACATGATTATACACCAAGTGTATACGCTCTGTTGATCATTCCTCCTAAGCATTTCTTCCAGACTTTTCCTGTCAAAAATTGAAGTAAAATTTTCACAAATTTCTCCAAACATTCTAGTTATTGTTTTAAGTTATATGAAATTTTAGTAGTAAAAGAAGAGGTACTTTTGTGTTATTATTTTTTGCTTCTTAATTATTGTGTTATTATTTTTTGTTGCCGATTAAGAAGTGTAATTTACCCTATAAATGTGTTTTGTAGTAATTACGCGATACACCGAGAATACTTTGCAATATTTGTTTTACACAGGCAGCTTTTGGATATTATAGATACACTTTGTAATTTTCGTTCGCACGGTGTCACTTTTCAAATTCACGGTGTTAATTTTAGGAGTCTTGTTTATATGTTGTCGATATGTTGTTTATATATTGTTGATATTTACATGCTGGTATGTTATTTATTTGTTGTTGATGTGTTTGTACTTTGCAAATAAAAGGACTTTGTTTATATGTTGTTAATAGCTTTTGTTTATATGTTGTTTTTTACATGTTATTTATATGTTGTTTTAAACAAAGACCATGAATCTATAATATTAGGGAGAATCACACTTTTATAATAACCTAGAAAACTGATTTTCAAAAATGGCATCTCAAAAACTAATTTGCAAAAATGTCAAATTAGAGAAACTAATTTGTGAAAATTCCATTTTAGCAAGAAATTGATTTTTCATGAGAAAATCAAATAAAACAGAAAAAGTCTCCAAGAGTCTTCACTGGAGGTCTTTATAAGTCTCCAGTAGTTCCAAATGGTCTCCACAGTTTTAAAAATGATATTCTTACAAATTAAAATTTAAAGATTCTATTATTATGATATAGAAACTATGAGGTATATTATTACAAATAAAATTTTTCCAAGGGCCAACTGGGATAATTAACTCATAATATTAATTTATTGGGCCGCGTGTCTAAAATTTAGAAAGTGGACCGCGTGAGGTTATAACGAGTGATTTTGGGCTCTGTGTATTTGAAAATGATTAATTACATTATGAACAACACTTTCCTACTTTCTTTCAAACAGACGCAAATGGACACTTTTTCTTAATTTTCCATATGCATTTAACACTTGAACGAAGAAAATTCTTAAACTCACGGACAGGGTTTTTAGCACTTATTCCCTCCTTAGCAGATCTTTCATTAGCCCTTTTCTCTCGTCATTCTCATCCTTTATTTCTCTCTCTTCTTTCCTTCTTTCTCTTCATTCTCTTTGTTAACACGCTATATCTCTCTCCCTCGCAACAATTTCTCCGTCTCTCTCCTCTTCTCTCCTTCTCTCCTTGTTTCCCTCTCTTCTCTGTGATGTTACTTCTCCGGCTTCCAGATTTGAATCATCATCTCTGTAATATCCCATAATTTTATAATTATTTTTGGAGAATTATAATTGGGGTAATTAGTTGGAATAATTATTTTGGATAATTTGGAAAATTATTTGAAATTTTATTTTTGGTAATTGGAGGGTAAATTTTATATTTTTGATGTTAAATTGGTGAATTATGAAGATTAGGGGTAAATTGGAAAAAAA
>CAODLS011751578.1:0-15168 GCA_948243855.1 Flueggea neowawraea | reverse complement strand
TTTAATAGAATTGTATTAGATTTGAAAGGTGTTGGTGTTGACATTGATGATGAGGATCAAGCTATGTTTCTGTTGCATTCATTGCCTGAGTCATATGAGAGTTTTGTTGATACTATCATGTATGGTAGAGATGAAATTTTTGTTAATGATGTGAATGATGCTCTGTTGTCTAAAGAATTAAAGAGGTTAACTTCTTGCTCGGGTAGAGACAGATTGGAGTATGGATTAACTGTTAATAGGGGTAAGGGAATGGGTAAGAATCATGGTTTAATGTGTTATCACTATAAGGAGATTGGGTATGTGAAAAAGAATTGTCCACATAGGGAAAACGGTGAAAAATCAAGTGCAACAGTTGTTCAAAACAATTCTGTGGAGTTTTAGGATAATTCTGATGAGGGAGAAAATAGTGAAGTGTTGTCAGTTACTGCATGTAAATTTGAAAATAGCTGGGTTATTGACACTGGTGCAACTTATCACATGACTTTTTTCAGGAAATTGTTTGATTCTTTTAAAGAATGGAAAGGCAATGTTAAATTGGGAGATGTCAAGAAGATGAGTATTGAGGGTAGTAGATCTTTGAAGATCAAGATGCATGACAGGATGGTCAGGAAACTTGATTCTTGGTATGTCCCAGGGTTGCGAAGGAACTTGATTTCTGTTGGTGCTTTGTCAAAGCATGGTTATAGTTTCTCTGGAAGAGGTGGAGAAATTCGGGTTTGCAAGGGATCTTCGGTTGTGATGAAGGGTAAATTGTGGAATGGCATTTACACATTGATTAGCAATTCAGTAATTGCTAATGATTTAATGACTATTTTGAGTTATGCGGGAAAATGGATGGAGTTTGTGATTGAGACTCCGGAATAGGAAAAGATCAATCAGGTTGATTCACAAGGGCTAACAACAAGTGAACCAGGGTATGGTAACTGTGTTGGTGATGAACAAAGGCCATCACTAGATGATACAAGGAATATGCGGAGTGTTGGGTTGTTAGGAGTGAAAGGAAAGCTAGCTAGTGGAGGTAAGTCCAGGTTGGACTTGGTTCGTTGTTGCATGACTTGAGGCCCTTCGGGAATGTGGAAGAGAAGTAATTGGATTCAAAGTTGAACGGGGAAGAAAATTCACTTCAAGGTGGATAATTGTTAATGTTGAAGTGGTTTTCTTGATCAAGATTGAAGCCAAACCTTGAAGGAATTGATGCAAGTCAAAATGTGACGGATTGGAGACGAAATGGAGGAGCTTTGGCGAAAACAGTTCAGGACATGGCATGGGACACGGCTGTGTCCCAAACCGTGTAGTTTACTCTTCATGTTTTTCATGACACGGACACGGGATTAGACCATGTCTTGGTGGGTCTCGTCTGTGTCTTACAGTTTATGACCGTATCTTAACTCTAGAACATTTTAGGACGTGTATTAGGATTTTGGGTGGTTTATTTTGACTTGTATTCCTTGTAAACTATATAAGGGGGCTTAAGAATGTCTTGGGTAGGTCTTTGAACGTTGTAAGCCGTTGTAATTGTTTTTTACTCTGAATAGTAGAATTACTTGTGTTTTGCCCATTGACGTAGATCGAATTGATCGAACCACGTAAATCTTGTGTTCTTGTGTGATTGTCTTTGGTATTCCGCATTCTTTTATCGTTGGTTTTCCCTAACACTAAATATAATAAATTTGTAATTATATCATTCATTAAATTCATCATATCTAAGTTACTAATCAATAAAGGAATCATATACCGGTTTAACTAATAAACAATATAATTAATAGGTTCAACTTACTAATTTCGATTCTAGCGGTATACAACAGCAGACATGATCAAATTTTCGATGTTGGTCTAGTGAGCAAACCACGGTCAAGTTGTCGATGGGAGTTCTCGGCTATTTCGCAGCCTAAATGACTCGCTAGATCTGTGCAGGACTCGGTGGGGCGGAAGAAGATTGATTCCTTGTTCCTTGCTTAAGAAGTCGTCGACCTCTCTCTCAGTTATGAGAGGTTTTTCTCTATTATGTATGTGTTGGAATGAATGAAAGAAGAGAAAACGTTCTTTATATGGGAAAATCACACATTTATTTGATTTAAAAATGCAAAAATTTAAAAATAGAAGTTGCCAAACAGATTTTCAATTATGGAAATATGCGGATACCCAAACTTAAAAATGCCAGATTTTCATAATCTCGATATTTTGCTAGAAATTGATTTTTTGCGGAAAAATCAAATCAAGCAGAAAAAGTCTACAGGGGTCTCCACTGGAGGTCTCCATAGGTCTTTAGAGACCTCCACTGGATGTCTCCAATGGTCTCCAAGGGTCTCCACTCCAAATCTCACTTTTTTTACAAAATTTAATTATATTTTATTTAATAATAATTAGTTAGGTCTCTAGGAGTCTCTGCTAGAGGTTTTCAATGGTCTCTAAGGTCTCCACTGGAAGTCTTCACTCAAGGTCTCTAGCAATTTTTAGGCAAACTAATGTGTCCACTCCATTGAGATCTCCACTCTAGGTCTATAGGGATCTCCAAAGATCTCCTTTAGGTCTTCAATGGTCTCCACTAATTGTCTCCAATGATCTCTAAGGGTCTCCAAGAGGCTCCACTAAAGGTCTCCACCAGAGGTCTCGATATGTTATTGTACAAAATTTAATTATATTTTGTTTACTTATATTTTGTTTAAATTTTGTACCATACCAAATAAATGCTTTGTACACTTTATGTATACGAGTGTACACCAAATAAATGTTTTGTACACTCGTGTACAAAAAGTGTATAAGTATTTACAAATGTGTATATTTCCCAACTTTAGAACTGATTTTATATTTTCGCAAGTCAAAGGAGCTAATACTCAAATTTTGAAAGTTCAGAGGCTGTTTTACTATTTTGAGCAGAACTCAGGGACTGACAACATGTTTTTCACATGCAAATCTTCAGCGCAGCTAAGGTTTCGATAACCTTATTGTCGTCGTCGCCACCACAATTGAATGGCTATTAGTCCACTCAATTGGTATCTCGATCTCTTCTTCGCTTCAGAAGCTCTGTCATCGGCGATCTTCGTTGGTTCGAGAGATCAAGAAATGAAGAAAAAAATCTTTGTCGTCCATGGCGTCTAATCTTTGTCGATAATGGCGACCGAAACTGGCAGAGGAGAGTCAATCACATCGAGATCTCAAATCAACGTTCGTCGGCGTCTCGTCATGTGTCGAAGAAGACAAGCTGAATCTTTCCTCTGTCGAGACCAACACCTAGAGAACCGAATCCAATCATAGGGGGCCTCTCTCCCGTCCTCGTCGCACCTGTCTTCTTCGCCAACACCATTAAAAAGAACCACGACAGGAGAGGCGAGACGATGTCTGTTCGCTGTCCTCGTTGTGATTTTAATGGCAGAGATCGATTCATCGCTGGTAAGAGTAGATATGTCGTGTTAGAAGGTCGAGATCTCTCTCTGAATGATTGCCATGGAGAGATGAGAGACGGCAAAGTAAAGCGACGGTGGAGTTTGTCAATGAGGAGAGGGTGTGTTGGTGGGAGAGAGAGAGTAAAGAGAGACGACCGAGAGTGAGAAGGACAGAAGAAGATTAAGGCAAAGAGAGAGAAAATAGAGAGAGAATTTAAGGCAGATATGGAAGAGAAATTGAAACGAGAAAATGCATTTTATCTGATTTAATTCTTGTATTTTTTAGAGTATGTTTCCTATATTCTACTATTTTTAAAAATACAAAAATAATATTTTTATTTATCAAAATACATAATTTAATTATAGTGTCTAGCATAATTAACCTATATAAGAGTTTAAATTGGCTCATAAATTTAATAGGTCTTACGGAGCCATCTCATTCTCAACTCTGATGCAATGAAAAGCAAGCTAGCATAATATAATTTTATATCAAGCGATTGTTTATATGTGCATTGTCCAAATACTCTCAAACATGCGATTGGTACGATGTCGCTTTGGGTCTCCTTACCATCTAATTCTTCTCTGAAATTTTGATGGACTCTCTCATTCTCAGTCGTCCTCAATGTGCAGGTTAAAGGGACTCATGGCTGTGATTTTGTGCCGTTGAAATACCGCAGAGGTTGACTCCATCCGAACCAGCTTACCGCGCCTCCAGCCATCGCCGTTCGAGCCAAGAAGAAAGCCGAGACTGTTGTGCCGTCCGCTTGTCGTCGATCATGAGGCTCATCGCATCAAATCGCGCCGTCCGAGATAGTAAAGCAGCGCAATTCGAGAATAAAAGAAGTCGAACCGGATCGGGAACGAAGTCGTTCCGTCGCCGTCCAGAGGTATCACTGCCGTCGACAGCACTACCCGTTGTTCAAGACGCCGTCGCTTTCAGAAAGAGGAAGAGGAGGAGTTAGGGTTTCACACTTGTTTGGTCGCAGAGATAGCCTGTTCTCATTGGTGTTTGGTTACAGGAGCGAGTTATCCCTATCCGGAATAAAACTTGAAGCAGAATATCCATCGCAGAATAATAGTATTCCTGTTTTGATTAGAGAATGACCAACAATACACAATGGATGATGTGATTGTCCGGGTTGTGAGGTATGTTATCTTATTTTCTACTATAATCATGCTATTGCTAGTTGGAGATTGATTTAGTAATTTTAATTAATAATTAAAATCTCTAGTCTAATCACCTGCTGATGTGGTTACGGGAGAAAAAGGATGATTTGGTACCAATATGTGTCGCTGGTTTATTTGGAAGGCTAGGAATGAGTGTTGCTTTAACAGAATCGTGTATGATCATGCAAGAACACTGGTGAGAATTAGAAAAGCTTTTGCGGAGTTCAGGAACTTGTTTCTCCCTTCATTCGGTTCCAGAAATAATCCTCTCACACGAGCACACATACTCTAGGCCACTAGCGCCAATATAACTCCAACCCTCCCCATATAACCCTCATGAAGCATGACTATTAAGAAACATAAAAATAAGCTCTCTATCTATAATGTCTAAGCCGACAATGACCACAACGTGGTCACGATGACCTTCAAGCTTACAAGAGCTCCCTCTGACTTTGTAAATTATCGAGCAATTGTTTGTGTCAAAAAAACTTTGTTCTTGAAAAGTCTGCCTTTATGTTAATCGATGCAGGAAAGGATGCATGCCTTAGCAGCTGCCATCTCAACCTCGTCACAGGTGCAAACATTCTAAAATCACAAACATGAACTTCTACCTTGTTCATATCGCCATACATGGAAGGCCATCGGAAAGTTCTTCAACCTTACGTAAAATATAATCAATGTTACTAGAAAACAAGCTTCTCAAATAATGTAAATCAACACCTTTGAATTTTGTTCTGAGCAAGTGGGCTTCAAGTTTAGCTTTAATAGTTAGTGCAGACCAACATATCAAGACATATAGTTATTGCAAGAAAAACACGTGGGTCCCCTTTGCTTTCTCGGCCAACCATCACATGAGACAAAACCACTCGATACAAAAAAAAATTGTTTGAGACGGGGTCGTTCGATACAAAAAAATTGATCCCAATGTTGCTGCCATCAATTGGTTTAAACGGATTGAGAATGGATTTGTCTTATGTGATGGTTGACCGAGAAAGCGAGAGGACCCCACATGTGTTTTTCGTGCAATAGTTGCATGTGTTTATATGTTGGTCTGTATAGCATTAGCTGCCAAAGCTAAACTTGAAGACCACTTGCTCAGAACAGAATTTAGAGGTGTTGATTTACATTGTTTGAGACGCTTTTTCTTTGGTCCTGTAAACATTGATTATGTTTTACATGCGCTGGGAGAACTTCCCTATAACCTTCCTGTATGAGGTATATAAACGAGGTAGAAGTTCATGTTTTTGATATTAGAACGTTTGTGCCTAATCAATCTGAAAATGGGGTGAAAAGGTTGAGATGTCAGCTGCTAAGGCATGGGCCCTTTCTTGCATCGAAAGCCAGACTTTCCAAGAACAAGGTTTTTTGACAAGAACAATCGCTCGATAATTTACAGAGCCAAGGGGAGCTCTTGAAAGCTTAGAGGTCAACGTGACTATGTTGTGATCATTTTTGGTGTAAACATTATTGATGAAGAGCTTGTTTTTCTTTTCTTAATAGACATCGTCCATGAGGGTCATATGGGGAGGGTTGTGGTTATATTAGTGCTCTAGAGTATGTGTGCTTGTTCAATATTTGGATTTGTTTAATAAAAGGTTGACATGTTAGAGACAAGACATCTGTTGTTTGATTTGTATCAGCCCTAGGACACGAGTATATGACTTTATATTATTTTGCTGGAGCTAATTAGAAAAAATACTTTGTTATTTGACTGTATTACTGAAGATAATTTTTTTGAATCATTGTTTATGACACATGATTGCTAAAAAAATAGAGTTGAGAGTTTGAAAAAAAAAAAAGAGAGAGACCAGGCCAGAGTCGGACCTGACCCAGACCCATTTGAAACTCGTTGAAGCACCGCAGAAGTTGGCTCCGTTCAAACCACATACAGGCCTCAACCTCGGGCATTACAGTCGATTTGCACCAACAAACTTTTGAAATTCCATCAATAATGCTGCAATGTACGTCCCTGATAATTACGCTAATACCAGCTCTATTATCTTCTTTTCTCTAGGTTGCATCAACATTGCAAATGTACAAAACTCCAGCTGGAGGTTGCAAAGTAATCACATTAGCTTCATGTCGTGTGGGAGGATTATTTATGGAACCGGAGGAAGGGAGAACAAGTTCCTGAACTCAGCACATAGCACATGCTTTTTTAATTCTCACCAATGTGCTTGCAGGATCAGACACAATTCTGTTAAAGCAACACTCATTCCTAACCTTCCAGATAAACCAACAACACAAATGAAATACCGACACTAAATCATCATTTTCTCTTGTAACCGCATCAGCAGGTTAGTCTAGAGACATTAATTATTAATTAACATTCCCAAAGATGGAACCTAATTGCAAATCAATCTCCAAGTAGCAATAGAATGATTATAGTAGAAAATAAGATGTAAAATGGATTCATCACCACCGCCACATACAACACTACCCGGAGAATCACAACATGCGTCCCTCGCAAGTCTTATCTTTGGTGGGTAATCCTTCAGGTGCACACCTCCACATAAAAGTTTTTATCTTCGGTGGGAGGGAAAATTTGCCAAAGAAATTTGCTGAATTCAGCAGGGATTCCTCGTAATTTACAATTCGGAGGAACTTTTCGCTCACTGCTCAATAGAAGATAGCCTGATCTGGTGGAATATTTGTCATCTTTGGTGTAGTGCCATACCCATCGATCGCCTTTAGCTAGAGATGAAACTGCAATTTGACTGATTGCCTTTGCCTCTATATCAGAGAAGAGCTTGTTCAGTAAATTTAGATTCCAGGCAGATTTATTAATTGAGAAGCTCGATAAACAACGCATTCTGGAGGCCTTGAAGAAGCAATCTTAAAATTGGGGAGAGTGGGAATCCATGGGTGTTCCCAAATCCAAATGTGTTCCCTATCCGCTACATTAAATCTCAAACCGTTAGGAACCTCTTGTCCTACCAATAAACGCTTCCACCCCCAAGAGCTTCCATGCTCGGTTTTCCATCCAGGAAATTTGAATGGGGGAAATAAACTCCTTTAAGGATTTAAACCCATAAAGCTTCATGATTTTGAGCAATTCTCCAGGCCTGCGTCGCTAATATTGCTTTATTTTGACTCACAACACTTCAAAATCCCATGCCTCCTTTGCTCCTCGGCAAAAACAAAATATCCTTCCTAACCTACTGCGTTTTCCTCTCCTTCCCAAGCTGACCACACCAAAAATCAGTGCCCTTGTTGTCCAACCTATGTGCAGATCCCTTAGGGAGCTCGAAACAAGCCATTACATAATTGGGAATGGCCGAGACAACGCCTTTAAGTATGATCTCCTTTCCGGCCTGCGAAAGCAACCTCCCCTTCCAAGATTCAATCTTCTTGTCCACTTGGTCTTCAATATACTTCAAAGCACGCATCTTTGATCTACCCCGTACTGTATTTTCCTCTTACCTCTAGAATTCCCAAAATATCAACAATCTGTTATCTCAATTGATTTGGTGTGTTAAGAGAAAAGAAACCTGACGATTTTTGAAAAGTGATTCCTTGACCAGAGGAGGCACAAAAAGCATTCAGAATGGACTTGAAGTTCGTGAGTTCCGGAATTGACGCACACCCAAACAAGAGGGTTTCGTTAGCGAAATAAATGGGGGATGGTAGGGCAGTGTTGTCGAAGTTTGGGGCCCTTAAGTTTACCCCTCTCGTTTTAGGCTATTCGTAATTCACGATCTCTGAAGTCATCAACGGAACATTTGCTCAACATTTTTATTGTTATTTTATTAAAGTCTCCAGTGCTTAACCCCTCAGTTTTTTCATCCGTAATTTAGTTGCTATTTTAAGAGTCTCGTGAGACGCCTACTAAGTTTTCCACTAAACACAATTTAATTTTAATCTCCAAATTTTATATACTACTTCATTTAATACTTTCTACCCTAAATTCATTAAAATAAAAAGTGTTCATTCAAATAAAAATAATTCATTAAAATAAAATTATTACATTAAAATAAAAAATATATTAAAATTAAAAATATATTAAAATAGCAAATATATTAAAATAAAGTTCATAAATTTTTAAAATAAAATAATAATACATGAAAATAAAATTCGGTATTATTCTTCACGATTGTTCTATAGATGTTCTACCAAATCCGCTCGGAGACGATAATGTTGCTCACGATCACGAATATCAATAAACCTCTGGATATACATTGCAAAGTCGGAATGGCCTCCCTGTGATGCATTCACTTGCTTGCATGAAATTATCTACGATTTTTTTTGTATTCCTCGTCATTGAAAGAGGAGGAAATATTTGGAACAAAAAATTTTGTAGTTGTTTTGTTTTGGTTGTTTGAAAAATAATTAGGAAAATCGTTGGGATCCATTGAAAAAATATTTGGAGAGAAATTTTAAGAGTTGAGAGAGTTTGGAGGAGAGAAATGAGTGTTTGAAGTGTAGAAATGAGAGAGAAAAAATGTGTTTAGGAGGGTATTTATAGGAAAATAGGTAAAACTAGTTGTTAGAGACCAAAAGGGTAATTTTTCAACCCCCAACGGTACTCCAACAGTAATATTACCGTTGAAGTAAATCTGATTGTTAGATCAAAACGATCCAATAATCAAATTTTGATTTTTTTAAAAATATATGTGTCCGGCACGGGGTCAGCTGGCCCTGCACCTGATACATGTAGCTCGTCCTTCTGCGCTACTGCAAGAGGACGCGGTAACACGTCCCCTTGCACCGGGCTACGAACAGTAACCCGATTACAACCAGTCTTAGCATCCAGCAACATTTTAGACATCACATCTTAGACTAATAGGAAGAGGTAAAGGAAGAGAAGATCTCCCTACCTAATTCCTCTAGTGGGCTTGATCATTTGGGGGTTCGCTATTCACCAACACCTCAATATTGTAAAATTAAGCGGAGGTCTTCTAAATTTGCAAGAGGAGACATGTCATGCATGTGATTAATAAGGCCCGGGCCTCCATGTACCGTATGATGAATAGGATCATTATAAAGAAGCAAATGAGCTAGGTAACAAAAAAGAGCAAATGGCATAATTACAGTTAAAAACAAGGCTTAGTACATGATTTATCCCCTTAAGTATAACGTTTTTTCGTTTATTCCAACCCAAACTTTCAAAATGCTCAACTTGCCCCCTAAAGTTGTTTGACACGTCTTTAAATAGGGCTTAAAAGATATATTCAAAGGACAATTCAGCACCACTTTGTTAGCTAAACTATTTGGCGAATCATATGCAATTCCTGGCCAGGAAAACACAGGAACATGATCTATTTCATAATCTGTCTCTTGTAAATCTTGCCATTTATTTCTCCTGGTCATACCAGGTGATGCTAGTTAGAATTTTATGTTATTGCGTGGTAATTCAAGGCTATCTTACAGCAACTCAAAACATAACATGTCAGAACATTTAAAATCTGTGACAGAAAACTGTTATGCACAAAAAGGAAAGGCTTGTTAGAGACGGTTTACATTAATATCTGAAGCAGAGCTAAGGCAATCAAAAGAGAGTTCCAAGTACAAGTTATTATAACAAAAACCTGGAACATGAAAACTTTTTACCAAAACATCGGCCCTGCTTGTTAGCTTCGCATGTTCAATGTATGCAGCATTGATTTTGAAGCATCTTATGAAGGCTTGTCAATTCTCTTGCCAGTGAAAAGCTTGGCTAGATTTGGCATCACTTTTTTCTTCCTTCTGATAGCTACAGAAGCTGACCGAGGAGTCAGACGGACTCCTGGAGAGGCCGATTTTCGAAATTTTGCACGCCTCGATGGAGTCAGATTACCATTACCTCTGTTGGATTTTCTCCGCCGTGAAATTTGTAACTTATCGGTTTCTGTGTTCCTATCGCGCATTTCTCTCCAATTCATCAACTCTCCCTCCACCATTTTCTTCGCGGAGAGGGATCTTGCTGTTCTATACACCACCTTTTATTCCTCCATTCTCATATCTTCCATTTCTTTCCGAGCTATACCCATCTTCATCAATATCTCCTTCTCGCTTGTCTTCAATGCTTCGATCCATGCTTGAGCAGCTGCAACCTTTTTATCTGCGATTTCTTCGGCCCCATTTGCGAGACAAGTTAAGTACTCATACTCAAATTTTGATATGGTGATTGAGGAACTATGTTGTGAAGCAGAAGCTCTAGTTCTCATGGTATCCTCAATTAAATTCTACAATCTCTCAAGCGCTAAAGCTTCCGATGATTTTACTGATTCAAGCTCTTGCATTGCAGCCTATAGTCTTTCTTGGGTTGAGTCAATTTCAGACTCAGTTTTCTGGACTTCTGCCTTAATGGTTGGAGTTTCTTCAGCAACAAGTTCTTTCTCTTTCTTTGCCACCTCTGCTTCTGTCTTCAGCTGTTCAAGAGTTACAGATAGATTGGAAGCAACTGACTTAGCCTTTTCAGCAGTTGCGACAGCAGATTCCAGTTTGGATTTAGCTCTGAGCAGCTTTGAATTAAGATTTTGTACCGTTAAATTCGCCTTTTCTTCGGCTTTCTTCAACCGAGTAGTCTCCTCATTGACATGGTTGAGTTCATTCCTTATTATGTCCATTGATGTCATGAACTGAAAACCCTGTTCTTTAATTGAAGTCAACTCTTTCTTTGCAGCTTCAAGTTCTTCTGTAATTGATTGCAACGAAGTTGAGCCTTCTACTTCTATGCTTTGTGACTCTCTTTCGATTTCTTTATACCCTTCAATTCATTCTGCAATATATTTATGTCGGCCAATGTAACAGCCAATTTAGATTCAATTTCTTTCGAGCTATCAATCCCCTCTTTAGCATCATTTATTTTCTTCCTCTTTCCATCTATTTCAACAGTGAATTCCCCTGCTTTTTTTGCTCTTTCTGCCTCAATTTCTCCAAGCTCTTTTAACGCCTCCATTTTTGCCAACTCAACAACCACTTGTTCCTCGTTTACCTCTTCAATTTCCGTCCTTAGAGCTTCCAAGGAGCTCGAGTTAGAGTGTAATTTACAACTTGATTCTTCCAATTCCTTCTCTGTCCGTGTTTTCTCTTCTAAAACACAAGCCATATCAAGCTTAAATTTGCTCAAATCATGCTTAACACTTTCCAATTCTTTCATCACTTCCCCATATTGATGACTCTCTTGACTTATAACAGCTAAAGTCTTATCTTTTGGCTTACTCGTTTTCTTAATCTTGTTTATATTTCTTACCTGCTCTTTCACTTTCAAATTTGATTCCTCAATCTGTAAAGCAAGTTCTTTAACCGTCTTTTTAGCCTCCAAGAGCATGGATTCCGCTCTTGCTTTCGCAGACTCTGAAGCCCTTCTTCTCTCTTTATATTTCACCATGTCTCTCTTGCCTTGTGTATTCTTTGGTTCCCGAAGAAGACTCCTAGATGTGAACATATAAACCAAGAATTCAACAACAGAACCATGAAATTAAGTTTTAATGATGAACATAGAAACGTATAGATGGGGTATAAGTCTTTGGTAGATTGGTAGAAGATTGCAGAAACAGGTTCTTAAATTAAATATTTGTAAAGTGACTTTCAACATGTAATATGCTAATGAAATATCACCAAAAACAAATATGCAAATCCAATTGCAATACCTCAGCCTCAGGCATGTCCATGTGTGGTTTCTTGAGGGAAGAACTACTTTCAAGAATTCTTTCTCCATACATACTAACAGCTGCTTGCACTGTCCCAATTCTTCTTCTATCATCAAACACTCTTCGATCCATTAATTCTCTACTTCGTTTTCCTGTTCCATTTAACTGAAACAAATAAATGAATGCCAAATTGAACAAAGCCTACAAATTATATAATTAAATGAGAGACTCAGTTTCAATGCAAGAAGCCATTAACGCTGTTACAGCAAGAAGACAGTAAGAACCCAGAAACACATGCCTGAGAAATGACGTGTGTATATGATGAATTTGGTATGTAATGAAGGAGAAGTGAGTGGTTGCAGAGGCTATAACTTAAGGTATGGTGAGTCCAAGAAAAATGTAATAAAAGATAAAACGGCGGAGTAGAGAAAGAGAAAAACAGAGGGTGGTGATGATTGGTTGATATTGGAGGAATCGCTGCATCCTCACCTGTTTTAATTTTGTTTTTTTCTATTATTATTCGGTTTCTTGGACTGATTTTAACATCAATTTTTTAAGGTTCGGAAAATATCATGGGCCCCATGTTTTGTAAATTCCCAAGGATGTACTGATATATTGCAGAAATTGTCTTTTATTTTTTTGGTATGAATTTAAAAGTCAACAGCCACTTTTATTTTAACTAAAAAAATATTTGTTATCTATTTTAGAACCGTCACCCATCTTATAAATTAAAATATTTGTGATCTATTTTAGAACCGTCATCCATCTTATAAATTAAAATATTAACGATTTTTTTTTTATTTAAACTGTACAGAATAAACAAGCAAAATATGAGCAACGGCAGCATAGTATTTTTGTGATGTGACTTATGTAGTATTCTGTGCAAAGGAGAAAGGTGAGTTTATAGGCTGTGATCAGTTTTACATCAAAACAATTTTGATGCTAAATTCAGACAAAAATTAACGTCGAATTTGAAGCTTTGTGTTTTATGTTCATGAATTCTATTTGAACAGTTCTGCAGCATAATAAGTATGTCTTCTTTTTCCTGACATTAGCAAGTAAATTTCAAATTAATCCTAGATTGCATTCCCACTTCAAGGCCTTACATAAAGTTTCTATAAAATGTTATTTAAATTCAAAATTAACCAAGCACATTTTTGATAGTGGCTTCGAACCTTCCTATTGAAGAGAATATGGGGCCTTGCTTGGTTAGTAGCCAGAAAAATAGGAAAGTTCACCTTTTTAAAAAGTGGAAACAATCATTTTGTTTGGTTGAATTTTGAACTCTTACTTTTTAAAAAGTTAAAGTTTAACTTTTTGATAACCAGAGAAGTTATTTTTTCATTAAAATTTTAAAAATTCAATTTCTTAAAAAAAGTCAAAATTCTTTCATAAATTATTCATAATAGTTATCTTTTATATTAAAATAATTCACTCAAACTTTAAGTTTTTACTTATATTTATTTAACTTGAATTGCATTATATTTTTTGAAAAATTACTTCTTAGAAAATATATTTTTTAAAAAATAACTTCCTAAAATATTGTTAAAAGCAACCAAGGCCTTAGTCAAAAATAATAAAAATTATTTAAGTGCAGTAACTGCACCAAGTGTCTTTTTTACCCAAGTTTGGTGGTTAATGATGCATCTGTGCATGGTACTATTGGGCTATGCAACTCTTTTGTTTGGATCATTTATATGAATAACACTTCTAGTAATTACATTTTGAATGGTCATAAAAATTGTTGATCAAAACAATAATTTATTAAATGATACCTTTTCCTTTGGTGAGATCTTAAGACATGGCGTAAAGAAGCAACATTTTAAGAAAGACTTATGTTATTTCTTCCAAAAACTATTATAGGTTTCAATTGACTCAACAATAAAATCACTGGGGTTATCGTATTATTAATATAGGTTTTATCTTTTTAACAAGTGCTCTCTTTTTTCAAGTACATTATGTTTCACCATTGCTTAAATGTATCTAGGATTATAAATGAAAAAATTGTTCGGTTTTCAACTTGATGAAAGCTCATTCATTAGTGACTTTTAAAGCTCAACATGTGTATGCTATGTTTGAAATTTGATTTGGTTGAATCGTTAACATGTTCAATAATAGACTTGAGTCGAGTTTTGTATTAAATTTTTAATGGACTAAGCCTTGAGTCAAGTTTTAATTCGAACTTGAGATTTTTTTATCAAGCCAAGCTTCTCGGCCTCATTACACCCTAAATGTTTCTTAGAAGAAGTTAATGTGCGATTCTCGTCCATATTGTTTCTTAGAATAGTCCTTGTCTCTATTTAAAAGATTGATGAGAATGGTTTGTTCCTCATAATTTGATATCAATGTTGTTGGCAATTAAAAGATTATAATAACCTTGAGAATATGTTGAATCAAAACACACACACACACACTCAAATATTGATATTGATTTGAGAAGCTATCTCACAAATACAAAGTACACACATTATACTATTCTTTGTTACAAACTCATTGGAGTTTTTCTCGCTAAATGTAGATTTTCAAAAGCTTTTAAAATGATGAAAGTTCTGTTGGACCAAGGGTGGTTAACATTGAGATTTCTCTAAGTTTTGATGATGAACAAACTGCAGAATTTGATATGAGGAAGATTCACATACGTCAATCCAAAGTTACGTACGTGTGTGAATGTCACGTACGTCAATGAAGTCTCAAGTACATGAGTTCGATCGTGAGCTGAAACAGAAGCTACTGGAAGTTGGGAGAAGTGATCACACGTACGTTAGAAAAGGTTCACGTACGTCAGCTAATGACACGTACATGAGAGGTATCCAAAATACGTGAAGTATGATCAGAATTAAAGCCAAAAAATTGAAGTCTTGAATCAACTGAAGGCATGAAGCCACACATACGTGTGACATTAAAAGTCACGTACGTCAGACATACAAAACAAGATGAATATTGCAGTTCAGAGGATATTTGTTTGAATTTCACGTGGATCGAGACAAACAGATGAAGCAACAGTCAAGTATTGATCATTCACGTACGCAAGATTAAAAATTCAC
>CAODLS011751568.1:0-13043 GCA_948243855.1 Flueggea neowawraea | reverse complement strand
ATTGTTTGTCAAGTATTATTTGAATTTTAGTTTATATGTGTTGTTTTCTTTATCTTATTAATAATTCAATTTTTATCTCAAACAAATTGAAACTAAATTGATTGGTGGGTAAATCCATAGTTCTCGTGGGAACGATATTTTTACTACTTGAACAATCGTGCACTTGCGGTTCAATAAGTTTTTAGCGCCGTTGCCGGGGTCTATAGGATTTAACATTTGTTTTGATTTAGTTAGGCTTGATTTGAGAATTCTATTTCCTTTTTGTTGTGTTATGTTTCTTGTTTGTTGTGATTGTTGAGGTGTATCCCAAAAAGGAGGACTAAGAAATCACAAGTACCTTTGGAAGCATACATTTCGGAGATTGCAAGATACGAGAGGAAGTTGAGGCGTGAAAGACGTGAAAGAATGACGTAAGAAGAAGCTAACCAAGTGGCCCCACAAAGAACCTTTATGGAGTATATGAGGCCGAGTTTCAATGCCAACCAACAAGGTGTTGCTAGACTGCCTGTGAATGCCAACAACTTTGAAATCAAGCCGGTGTTGTTGCAAATGATTCAATCAAGTGTGCAATTCTATGGCTGTCAAATAAAGACCCTAATTCTCACATTGCCAACTTCTTGGAGATTTGTGACACTTTCAAATACAATGGAGTGTCAGATGATGCTATAAGGCTACGTTTGTTCCCATTCACTCTCAAAGACCGAGCCAAGGCATGGTTGAATTCATTGGCTCTGGGTTCAATCAACATATAGGACCAATTGGCATAAGCTTTCCTAGCCAAATATTTTCCTTTGGCGAAAACGACAAAGATTATCAAAGAAATCACAACTTTTCAACAAGCCGAATGAGAATCTTTGTATGAAGCTTGGGAGCGGTTTAAAGAATTGCAAAGAAGTTGCCCACACCTTAATTTGTCAAGAGAATTATTGTTGCAAACATTCTACAATGGATTCAATCCTACTACTAGAGGCACCATTGATGTCGTGGCGGGTAGTTCATTGATGAGAAAAATGGTGGATGCCGCTTATGATCTTTTAGAAGAAATGACAACCAACAATTCTCTATGGGCAACGAAGAGGGCTAGAGCGCCAATCAAGGAACAAAAGGGAGTGCTAGCTCTAGATCCGATGATGGCTTTGCAAACGAAGGTGGGTAAGTTGTCTAAACAACTAAGCGACATCAAAATGGGTTCCTTAAGCCAAGTAAGTGCTATTTAAACTCCTTGTGAAATATGTGGTCAAGTTGACCATTTTGCTACTAATTGTTTTATAGGAGGAGATGCAATTGAGGAGTAATACAAATTTGTGGGAGCTCAACAAGGAAGAGGAGGCAAAAATCCCTATTCAAACACCTACAATCCGGGGTGGTGCAACCATTCGAACTTTTCTTGGGCCAATAATGGAGGAACCATGCCTAGACAATAAGGTCCACCGGGGCTCCAACAATCCATCCTATAAGATAGGCTCTCTTCCCTTGAGTCTAAAATGGGCAAATTTCTTAACACTATTGGGAGCAAGTTGTCTAGCCAAGAGAAGAAATTGAGCAAGTTGTGTAGCCAAGAGGAGAAATTTGATCGAATAGCAAAAAACTACTATTGATCCATTCACAATTTGGAGGTGCAAGTGGGTCAACTCGCTAATGCTCTTGCCACCATAAATTTTAGAAGTTTGCCAAGTAACACGAAATCAAATCCAATTGAGCAAGTGAAGGCAATCACCATAAGAAGTGAAAAGGAGGTCGATTTCCTCCTTACCACCAATGAAAGCAAGAAGCAAGAAGAGGAGCAACAATAGAAAGAAAAGGCGCAAAAGAAGGAGGCAAGCAAGAAAGATGTTCAACCTCCCCAATACGTTCCTAAGGTGACTTTTCCTCAAAGATTGAAGAAAAACTAACTCGATGCTCAATTTTTCAAGTTTGTGGAAAATTTGAGGAAATTGCAAATCAACCTTTCTTTTGTGGAGGCCTGCGAGAATATGCCGAAATATGCAAAGTTCTTGAAGGATATCTTGTCAAATAAAAGAACTTGGGATGACAACCAAACGATGTCCTTGACGGAGAATTGTAGTTCCATCATCTTTAGCAAGGTGTCATTGAAGCTCCAAGATCCAAGAAATTTCACTATTTCTTGTGTTGTTGAAAATTTAGAATTTTTTAAATGTTTATGTAATTTAAGAGCAAGCATAAACCTTATACCTTTGTCTATCTTCAAAAAGCTAAGCTTGGGAGAGGTGAAGCCAAGTTCTATGGTGTTACCATATGGCAAGATAGAAGATGTTCTAATGAAGGTTGATAAATTCATCATTCCGGTGAATTTTGTGGTGCTAGATTTTGAAGAAGACAAGAATTGTCCTTTGATCTTGGGACGCCCGTTCTTGAACACCGGGAGAGCATTGATGGATGTTAATGAGGGGAAGCTCACTTTGAGGATAGGAGATGAGCAAGTAGAATTTTGCATGAACAAAGCCATGAAGAAGCCTATGGAGAATGAGCTTTGCATGAGAATTGATGTGGTGGAAGCATGCGTCCTTAAGGAGAAGGAGACACAACATGAAGCCAATTTTGCTAGCCTTGGAGAACAAGAAGTGGTGGAAGAAAAACCCACAGCAGAATTGCTAACAAGGACGGATGCTCCTATGTCACTGTCCATTGAAAAGCCACCAACACTTAAGCTCAAACCTTTGCCAAATCATCTAAGGTATGCTTTCTTGGGTGATGAAAATACTCTACCTATCATTGTTTCTAACAAATTGTCTAAAGAGCAAGAGACTGGTGTAGTAGAAGTGGTGAGGAGTAAAATAAAGGCTTTGGGATGGAAAACTTTTGATATTTGAGGGATTAGTCTGGATGTGGTGATGTATAGAATTCATTTGGAGGAAGGATGTAGAGCAGTAAGGGAGAGGCAAAGGAGATTGAATCCTAATATACAAGAAGTAGTGAAGAAAGAAGTCATCAAGTTGTTAGATGCAGGGATTATTTATCCTATTTCGGATAGTGAGTGGGTGAGTCCGGTGCAATATGTTCCAAAGAAGGGAGGAATGACCGTAGTGGAGAATGTGGAAGGGGAATTGATTTCAACTAGAGTGGTTTCTTGATGGAGAGTTTGCATTGATTACAGAAAGTTAAATTTAGCCACAAGGAAGGATCACTTCCCATTACCTTTTGTGGACCAAATGATTGAAAGAGTTGCAGGTCATTCTTACTATTGTTTTCTCAATGAGTTTTCAGGATATAATCAAATATTTATATATCCGGAAGACCAAGAGAAGACCACTTTCACTTGTCCATATGAGACTTTTTCTTATAGAAGAGTGTCGTTTGGTTTGTGCAATGCACCGACCACTTTTTAACGTTGTATGATGACCATTTTTGCTGATATGATTGAAGATATAATGGAAGTGTTTGTGGATGATTTTTCAGTTTTTGGAGGAGCATTTGAGTTATGCTTGAAAAATTTAAGGAAAATGCATCATAGGTGTGAGGAGACCAACTTGGTTCTTAATTGGGAGAAGTGCCACTTTATGGTGGAAGAAGGCATTGTTCTTGGGCACAAGATTTCCAAGAATGAGATTGAGGTGGATAGAGCAAAAACTTATGTAATAGCAAAGCTTCCACCCCCCACCAATGTGAAGGGCATTTGTGCTTTCTTGGGCCATGTCGATTTTTATCGTCGGTTCATCAAGGATTTCTCTACCATTGCAAGGCCTCTCACCAATTTATTGGTACAAGATGTACCATTTAACTTTGATTCTTCTTATTTGAGTGCTTTTGACAGGTTGAAGGAAGCATTGGTTACTACACCAATTTTATCTTCCCTAAATTGGTGCATTCCTTTCGAGATCATGTGTAATGCAAGTGATCAAGCAATTGGTTGTGTTTTAGGTCAAAGTAAGGACAAGAAGATGCATGTTATTTTCTATGCAAGCAAGACTTTGACCGGTGCTCAATTGAACTGCACCACAATTGAGAAAGAGCTTTTGGCGGTAGTGTATGCTTGTGATAAATTTCGTTATTATATTTTGGATTCAAAAATTATTGTATACACTGACTATGCAGCTCTTAAGTATCTTTTTGCAAAAAAAGATACAAAGCCAAGACTAATTAGGTGGGTTCTCCTACTTCAAGAATTTGACTTAGAAATCAAAGACAAGAAGGGAACCGAGAATTTGGTGGCGGATCATTTGTCGTGTCTCGAAAGGAATGACGTGCAAGAAGAAAGAGAGGTGAATGAAGAGTTTCTGGATGAGTCACTTATGTTGGTTCAACATTTGTCCACTCCTTGGTATGCGGATTTGGCGAATTACATTACAAGCAGTATTGTCCCATCTGAATTATCTTATCAGAAAAAGAAGAGTTTTTTCTTTGATGTTTCTCACTATTTTTGGGAAGAACCTTTCCTTTATAAAATTTGTACTGATGGGTTGATAAGAAGGTGTGTGCCGGAGGAAGAAATGAAAGACATTCTCACTCAATGTCACAACTCACCTTATGCTGCCAATATGGAGCTAACAAGACAGCTGCTCGCATTTTGGAGTGTGGTTTCTATTGACCCTCATTGTTCAAGGATGCAAGAGAATTTGTTATGTATTGTGACTGGTGCCAAAGAGTGGGGAACATCACCAAGTGGGATGAGATGCCATTATCTAGCATACTTGAGGTTGATGTATTTGATGTATGGGGTTTGGATTTTATGGGCCCTTTCCCCTCTTCTTTTGAAAACAAATATATTCTTGTGGGTGTTGACTATGTTTCTAAGTGGGTTGAAGCTTTGGTTAGCCATACTAATGATGAGATAATGGTAATCAGTTTTTTGAAGAAGATCTTTATGCAGTTTGGGTGCCTAGAGTGATTATTAGTGATGTAGGTTCACATTTTTGCAACCAAAAATTTGAAGCTATCTTGAAGAGATATGGTGTTCAGCACAAGGTGGCTACTCCTTACCATCCCCAAACTAGTGGCCAAGTCAAAGTTGTCAATCGGGGGTTGAAGAAGATTTTGGAGAAAACAATCAACAATTCAAGGAAATATTGGGAAAATAAGCTTGATGACGCCTTGTGGGCCTATCGAACAACTTACAAGACACCCATTGACACAACTCCTTTTCGAATGGTGTATGGAAAAGCTTGTCATCTTCTGGTGGAATTGGAACACGAGGCTTATTGGGCAATCAAAGCTCTAAATTTTTATTTTAAAAGTGTAAGTGAGAAAAGGCTCTTGCAACTAAATGAGCTTGAAGAATTGAGGTTTGATGCTTATGAGAATGTTCGTCTTTATAAAGAGAGAACCAAGAGATGACATGATCGTCACATTAGGCGGAAAGAATTCAAGGTGGGAGATAGAGTCTTGGTGTTTAACTCAAGGCTCAAGTTGTTTCCCGGGAAATTGAAGTCAAGATGGAATGGGTCATTTGAAGTAGTTCAAGTTTTCACCCATGGAACATTGCTAGTGCAACATAACAATGGTGGACGTTTCAAGGTCAATGGGCAGCGATGCAAACCATATTTTGGTGGGTTTTTCTCTAGAGAGGGAGGTTTTTTCTCTACAACCTTCAAAATGAGATTAAAAGAATGGAGGGTCAAGCTAATGACCTCAAATTAGCATGTGTTTTTGTTAATTTGTTAATTTGTGGTTTAATTGGTGTGTTCATGTTGCAGGTGTTAAATTCTAAAAAAAACAGGTTGGAAGGTCTCAACCGTGAGGAAACTCTCGATCGCAAGTCTTGCATCTTTCCAACCCAGTCATTTCTGTCTCGACCGTGAGGAAACTCTCGCTCGCGAGTTTTGCACTCCTCCATTCCAATCGGTTCTATCTTGGTCGAGACATAAGTCTCGCTAGTGACTTTTGTAAGCCCAAAGACCAGTCATTTCTGTCTCGACTGAGCTGAAACTCTTGCTCACGAGTTTTGCATTCTCTCAGGCCCCTTCACTTCTGTCTCGGTCGAGACATGCGTCTAGCTCGCGACTTTTGCAAAACTGTTGGTTGGGTTTTTCGGTTCGGGTTGGTTTCGTTGGATTTTTGGTTTTGGTTCGGTTTTCATTTTTTTCCTGCTACATTACACTGGTTTTCGATTCAATAGTTTTCTGGTTACATATTTCTAGGGTTGCATTGGTTTCTTTCTTTCTTTCTTCTTTGCGTCGCTCTTCCTTTTCTTCTTCTTTTCTCTTGTGTTTCTTCGCCTTAATCTACTTCCGTCGCCCTATTCTCCCCACAACACTCATTCTCTTTCTTTTCTCTCTCTTCGTTTGCAGGACGCCTCAGACCAAAAATCCAGCGGTGAAGACCTCGGATGGATGCACACGAAAGGGAAAAGAGCTAGCCATCGTTGAGGAAGAGAAAATGAACCTGGCTAGCCAATTCGGTGCGTCGTTCCCGATTTATTCGGCTCAAGAAGGTAA
Source organism: Flueggea neowawraea (assembly GCA_948243855.1). Lineage (NCBI taxonomy): Eukaryota > Viridiplantae > Streptophyta > Magnoliopsida > Malpighiales > Phyllanthaceae > Flueggea > Flueggea neowawraea. Next base: position 6,651 of record CAODLS011751568.1, on the reverse strand, counting down.
ACTCTTTCGCATTTTTCGCTCAAAACAGATTTGTGTGCCCAGGTATTTTGATTTTCAAGCATTAGAACAATTGGGCATTAAGGATAATATTGTGAAATTGTGCAAAAAAGTTGGGTGGGAGGCTTTCATTGCTTGTCATTATGCAACTTATGATGATTTGACTGTCGAATTTTACTTGACCTTGCAAACTAACCCTAATGATTCAAGTGCTTTTCGATTTCAGTTACGGGGTTTAGATTGTTATTTGAATGATGATGTGTTGAGTGCAATTTTTAGGGTACTGAAAGGTAAAGCAATGACTAAGCATCCCAATTTTAAAAGTGCTGTCTTTTGGAAACAATTGACGGGATTCGAGGAGTTTAATATTCACAATGCACCTAATGGACTTATTAGGGATCATTGCCTTTTGTTGCTTCATAAATTTTTTAATCATACCGTGTTTGGGAAGCCTGAGAGTAATAAGTGTTCTAGACATGATTTATTTTTGTTGTGGTGTGTTAAAAATGGGAAATACGTGTCTTTGCATGCTTATATTCGACATTCTCTTGAGGACCAATTTCATAGGAAAATCACTTTTTTAACTTTTGGTTTCATTGCCACTATAACGGCTGAATATTTTCAGATTGATGTTTCTAGACTCTCTAAATATACTAATGATTTTCTTGATATTTCACATTTGAGGAGAGCGGAGATCGGCACTTTCCCTAATGTTCGACTTCGCGATCCTAGTACACGTCGTTGTTTTAAAACCAGAAACACTGCTCCTCCACCACTCGCAAGTGAGGATGAGGCTAGTGATGAGGAGGATGCACAAGGCAGCCAAAAAGGGTGGCAGACGGTGCTTACCAAACTTGAGGAAAATGCCACTCAATTGGCATCCATGGCCACTCAAATTAATGATTTGAGCAAGAATCAATGCTCCCACCACAAAAGGATGCTTAAATTATTTGCTATTAGCGGGATTGAAGTGCCTTCACCGATTCCATCGCCACCAGATTCACCACAATAGAGAAGCTTCTTGACCATTTTCTTTAATTTGTTTCATTTGTGTTTGTGTTTGTGTCTTTGTTGATGTGTTGATTTACATTGTATTCTATTTGTGTATTGGGGTCACATTGAGGGCAATGTGAAAATTTAAGTGTGGGGAGGTAGGTTGTGTTTCGAATTTTTGGTTGTTTTGTTTCGAGTACGTTGTATGCACATTTGTTGATTTCTCCCACATTTAGAGAAATTTTAAAACAAAAATTTTCATGATACCTTGATACTTGTATTTATTATCTTTTTAAAATCTCATCTTGCATGGTTTGGATTTTTATGAATCTCAATTTTAGATTTGAACAACCCTTGATATTAGAACCAAAGAAATAGTTTGAATTTCACATAATAACCTATGTAAGGTTTTGAGACTTTTTAATTTTGTTGTTGTGTGGATATTCACTTACGGTATAACATTGCTAGAACTTGTTATGAAGTGCAATTGGAGACCGCATTTAGAAATTTGGACACCAAAAGGACAAAAGGCATTGTTTGTTAACTCTTTGTTTTAACATTTTCCTTGAGTATCTACACATTTATGTTCATCCATTTTGTACCCCTTTGAATGTTTAGCCTTTTTATTTGTGTTGTACCCATTAAATCATTTCCATTTTTTGTTAAAAACTCCATCATTTGCACCTTTAGTTGAGAGATTATTTTAGCTATACATTGCTAGTATTGTTATTAATTGTTGATGCTATGCTTGATATGTAATTTGGGCATGTATTTGAGATCAATTTAGTGCTGTAATGTAAAAGAACTTGGCTGCTCCATTTGATGGTTGATTTGAAAAGCAAGTTATTAAAAAAATTGTGTAAATAAAGTAGTTTTGGGCAACCTTGTTTTGAAAGGAGAAAAAGACAGGACGATTCTCATCGTTGCAACAATAGTATGTGTTTGTTTAGTTGGCATTGTATAACTCATTTTATTGATATCTCTCAACTATTTAACTTTTGTGTTAGCCCCATTACAAGCCGCTTAAAGCCCTTTTTGATTAGTGACTTGATTTCGACGTTTATGGTGGAGAAGTGACTGACTACCACGTGATGGAAAGAAATACCATAAGTTGATTGAGCGTAAACACTTAACCCCAAACACTTGGAGTGCTTGAGCGTAAACCGTAAGGTGTGAGGTGAAAGCTATGTCTTTGGGGGCATTACCAAAGTAGAGACTATTCTTGCTTAGACTGTCGACTAGCTTGACGCTAGTTGTGTTCATTTTTAAGCTCTGGGTACATACCGATTTGGACTATGTTGAGTGTGGGTGCAAGGGATAATGAATTTGTGTTTCTTGGTGTTGTGTTTTAATGGATTGTTGCTTGAGGATAAGCAAACCTTTAAGTGTGAGAAAGTTGATAATTGTGAAATTTGGTTAATTTTGTTGGTGTTTAATGTGTTGTTACTGTTTTATTTCATGTGTTAATATGTAAATTAGTGGGTTGTAGGAGTTAGTTTTAGAATAAATGTGTATCTTTATGGGTGATTTAAGTTTTTGTTCATTTTTGATGTGTTTAATAGTGATTTTTAATTGTGGTTTTAATTGGTCAAGTAGTGGATGATTAAGATTACCTATGTGTTAAATGAGTTTTGGTGTAGGTGACATATCTTAAAGATAAAATTAAAGAAGGCATTGATGTGCACAAATTTTTGTCTCACTTGAAACAAAAATCTCAACTGAGAGAAGAAGAAGCCTAAAGTTATTCCCGGTAACGCGGTGTTGTCTTCTTCCTCGGCCTCCGCCGCCGGATTTACCAGAGACCCAAAGCGGTTGAAAACGTTGGTTTGTCCCGAGTCGGATTGGCCAGTAGTCCTAATCGACTCGCAAGAAAACGGGATCAGACTCGTCCATCTATTAATGGCATGTGCAAAGGGGCTTCAGAAAGGGAATCTTGCCATTGTAGAAACTCTGGTTAAAGAAATTGGTTTTTTAGCTGTTTCGCAAGCCGGAGCGATGAGGAAGGTCGCCACTTAATTCGCCGAAGCACTTGCTCGGAGAATATACAATCTTTATCCAGATAACCCACTTGACCATTCGTTATCGGAGATTCTCCAGCTTCACTTCTACGAAACTTGTTCCTACCTGAAAGTCGCCCATTTCACCGCTAACCAAGCCATTCTTGAAGCTTTTGAGGGCAAGAAACGAGTACACGTCATCGATTTCTCCATAAACCAAGGCATGCAATGGCCTACTTTGATGCAAGCTTTGGCTTTTCGCCCTGGTGGGCCCCCCATGCGTTTCGCCTAACCGGAATTGGTCCGTCGTCCGATGGCAATTCCGATCATTTGCAGCAAGTGGGTTGGAAGCTAGCTCAGGTTGCTGAAACCATTCGGGTTCAGTTTGAGTACAGAGGGTTTGTTGCTAATAGCCTTGCCGATTTAGACGCCGCTATGCTCTCAGACTCACTGAGTTCGAGTCCGTCGCCGTTAACTCGGTCTTCGAGTTGCATAAATTGCATGCTAGAGTTGGTGCCTTTGAGAAAGTTATGAATGCTGTGAAGCAAATGAAGCCGAAAATTTTCACTGTTGTGGAGCAAGAAGCTAACCATAATTGTCTGGTTTTTCAAGAGCGGTTCACCGAATCATTGCATTATTACTCGACTCTGTTTGACTCGTTGGAGGGTTCGGTTAGTACCCAAGATAAGGTAATGTCAGTGGTGTATTTAGGGAAACAAATTTGCAACGTTGTGGCGTGCGAAGGGTTTGATCGGATTGAGAGGCACGAGACTTTGGATCAGTGGAGAACCCGGTTCGATTCGGCCGGATTCGTGGCGATTCACCTTGGGTCAAACGCGTTTAAACAAGCAAGGAGGTTGCTGGCTCTGTTTGCTGGTGGTGATGGCTACAGGGTGGAGGAGAAAAATGGATGTTTGATGTTGGGGTGGCATACACGTCCTCTAATTGCCACGTCGGCATGGCAGCTCGTCGGCAAACCCGCGGTAGTGGCTCACTGAGTTGACTCGGCGAGTTGGATCAACCCCATTTCAACAAAACCAAACCCTAGTGGGTGGTGTTGTACACTAACGGGACATATTGAGCTCTTACTGTGTAAAATTGAGACCCACCACTCTCTAGTGTGTCTCTTCAGTTCATCTTTTTTTTTTTTTTCAATTTGACAAACTTATTTTCTTTCTTTTTGGGTATTTTCTTTAAGATCTTTTTTTGGGTCAGAATCCTTTGTTTTTTTGGGTTTTTGGGGTGAATTGGAAAGGTGAATCTGTGATTTATATACTTGCTGAAATTTATATAGATTATTTGTGTTATTTCATGAATTATAGTAGAATACAAATTAGACAAAAAAATTAATAATGATTTAACGGAATGGGTATGTTAGTTTTTCAAAGGAACATGGATGAGAGATGATTTTCATACTTCGAAGGGTTACGGAGCGGGGTTGAAAAAAATATACAAGTCACGCGGCAAAAACAAAAATACCATAATCCGTCTTTGATCAATCCCTTGGCCATTCCTAAAGTTGCAACTACCTACGACCTTTATCTAAATTTTCTGTTAATAAGACACAATAACCAATTATTCAACCGGTCGCTTTAGTTTCCAAAGTACTGCTGCTTCTGTTACTCATCTCACACAAAACTACTACAGAATGGAATGCTATTTTCTGTCAAAAAAGCATAATCATGGACAGGGTTAAAATTACGCTCTCACTTCACTTTCACCTCTTTAATTGCGAATCTGTGGCATTCACAGTTTTTTCAGAAGTCCTAGTTGCTCTTCTTTTTCTACTCTTTAAAGCCTTCGCAACTTGTGCTTAATTAACCCCAAAACTCAGGTGAGGAGGTGTGTGACTTCTTATGGCATAAGCAAAGTCTAAGTTTGAATTTCTTTTGTGTATATAGTTGTTTAAAACATAGGGTCATAGCTTTACTTTCAGAAAAAAGCTATCCTAGCTCGAACACAGATTAGTCAGATGCGATCATGGCTTACAAATGTCCGTCCCTGCCCAGGGAACCACGTGGTCTGGACAAAAAAAAACCTTGTGCTTAATTGCTAGCTTAGCACTCATCTCTTCTCTCTCCAATGGCTGGTTATGGTTGCGGGTGTTTCATGCTTGTTTTAAAAGTTTTTAGTCCATTGAGTAAATTTTGGTTGATTCAATAGATATACTACTAATACGTGTTTTAAGAAGTATATTTCAGATTGTTAGTATATTTTTTTTAACTTCAAAAAGCAAATTATAAATTAATAAATTGCATAATAAAAAAGTTCTCTTTAAAATTATAATATGTAAAGTTAAATTTTATTTAATATATATTATGGGCTTGTTTGGGAACATCTTAATAACATTAAATAACATGAATTTTGCTCGTTTTCGCACTTATGATTTGACTTTTCAAAAATACCACCCAATATCACCACCTTTTTGATTTGTTTTCGTGGCACGAGTTAATATTTCTGTTTAAAAAAACGACAATTGATAATGTGGTATTGATAGTGTGATAACATGATCGTTAATTTTTAAGTGCTAGTCATCACTTCAAATGTCGTGGGTCAGAGAATCAATCTCCATTTCCAAATGAGTGACACCGTTCTGTCTGGCTAATATAAGTTATTTAATATTAATAAGTCTTTAGGAACATCAACATTTAGCATATTTTAAGTAGGTGTCACTCTCTCTTATTTATCATATAATATTTATCATATTTTTTCTTAAATATCGTGTCATCTCTCTACAATAAAAGTAAATCGTCCATTCTATTCTCTTGTGCATGCAACATTCATTTTAATGCTTTACCCATCTGGTCTATGGGTCTCAATTGATCGCTAATAAGTAATTTTTTTTGTACATTTCATTTTTAAAATCGAATTCTCTAGGCTTTTTTCCCATATTTAAGAGGAGTGGTTGGTAGCGTGACTTTTTTTGAGTTACATCAAGAAATTTCAATTTATTGGAAGGTTAGGTTTCTGGTCTAGTATGGAGGACACTAACCACACAATCCAAAGTGGTATGTCTCTCTACTTGTGAAGACGTGGATGAGTCCACAACCACCAGATAGTCTGGATCATCATCATCATCGTTAAGGATCGTCCATTAGAAACATCTACTCTTCTAATTGTGTTCATCGTGATTTGAACTGAAATTCTCATACAACAGAAAAAGATTTACCATTTGATCTATCACCCTCGGTGGTGACTTCTCAATTCCTTAATATTAGAGACTCTCACATAATATTATAGTAATATAATAAATATAAAATGGCAGCAAAGTGATTTTTCAGGATTTGTCAACATAGGTGGAGGCAATTAGTTTAGTGTATACAAATCAACGAGTGATTGAATGAATGGGAAGGAAGCACCATGCCCATATTAGCTTCAATGTATAGGACCATCAACAATTAAGTTGTAATATAATAATGTATACAATTCTAACTATAATAACATAATTTTGTAACATGTTTCTTACGTACACCAACACTAATATAGATACTTTATATTAAAATCCAATACATGCCAACTTGCGTGCCCACTTTTCTAATCTTTTTGAGATTTCTTTATCACTACCCAATTTCAAACCCTATTGCTTTTCCTATTTACATTAATTATTGCCTTTTTTTTCATCTTTCGGAAATATTTTCATCAAGAAAGCAATAAAAAGGGTACT
>CAODLS011751322.1:0-10832 GCA_948243855.1 Flueggea neowawraea | reverse complement strand
CAGTAACAAAGCTGATGAACTCAGAAACACATTCTTGCATGGTTTCTTTAGCTTCTTTAGAGATTTTTGCATTTGGAGGCAGAATCTGCTTCATGATCCGGCCCACATTAGCTATGGGGAGCAACCTGTCCTGCTCTTTGATGATGCCGTCTTCGCCTCCACTGGTGGTGGCTCCTGCAGTGAAGCCGTACTCTTGGCGCTCTCTATCTGAAATATTTCCTATGTTATCGACCATTTCTTTCTCTCTTTCTGTCCTTTTTCCTCTGAATTAGGAGGAGAAAACAAGTATCTTGTCAAAGACAGACACATTGCTACTCTGGTATCTCACTACTTGCAGTTATATAAAAGAGTAGACTGGGTGTTGTACGTATGGGGAATGTGGTCCACGGGGGTATGGCATATATAGAAGTGCTGTAGATGAAGTGGCATGTCCTGACGCGGGCTTGGCTTGGCCCCCAACTTCCATTCTTTACCTCATTTTCTTTTACGATTAGAAACTATAGTATTTACATTTGGACATGTGAGCGTATTTTGTCGGAGCAATATAACCCTAAAAAGCTCCCACATAAACACTCGCATGTTGTCTTTTCTCGCGCACCGTAAACGTAGGAACAAAGAACCGATAAGACCAAAATCAATAGAGAAATTGAGCATCTAAATCTTACAAAACGTTTTTGAAGCTACTTATACGAAGGAAATCTTAAAAACCAAGAAACATAAAGTAAAGTTCAAAAAATAAGGAAAGAACAGAAAAGATTAGTCCAAAATTTTAAGTGGCCCAAATAGGTTTTAAACTATCGTTTAGTCTCAAAAATCCAGTTTCACAGTAGAGCTCAAAATAAGTTTTTTTGTTGATATACTGTGAGTCCTATAACTCCACCATGCATATGCAAAATTTATGGTCATTTGAAGTAGAGTATTCGTGTTAAGTCCATTTAGATCTTTGCCGATGCAAACAATCCATATATTACAATCCCAATTCTTACAGGAAATTTTTTTTTTAATCATGAGATGTACAAATTTTACATTTGTTTTTACAGTTTTCGATGTTCATCTAATTAATTCATATTCACTTCATAAGATTTTAAGACTAGTTCAAAAAAATTTATGTTTTAATGAAAATTTGAATATATGTACTCCAACTCGATAAGTCCCCCAACCTTCAAGAATACTTGTTCATATTAAATTATCCAAATAAGGTTCTCAAATCTTATCAATTATATGGACACAAATAAAATGGTCATGTCCCACCCTTCAGTCCTTTTTGGTCTCTAATCTCCTAATGCTCTCAATAAGTTGATACCAAGTTTTCTTTAATTTAAACAATGTTTAAAATTTTGAATTTGTGGACAATGTCAATGCAAATGTATGTAGCTTGATGTATGCTTGCAACCAAACTACAACATACCTAAAATACCCAACTTTCCTACAAATTTAAAACCCTAGAGTTGGACTAATTTCCTACTTAGGTTTTTCATAGGATCGATTAGATGAGTCTACTACGAGTAAGAAATTAATTGTTTACTCTCTAGTCATTATCAGCTATAGCAATCTCTTCCATCATGAACAGGAACACTAAAGCTTTTGATGAGATTAAAAGGCTTAAGGTTATGATTTTGTAAGTTGCCTCGCACTGACATGTGGCTATAAATAGATTGATCTTGTTTGGATCAGGCAGACAATTTACTGTTTGTATGAATTTTAATTAGGACTCATCATAGTCTTGACAACTATATATGGCTACTATGATTGTTGAACAATCCCCAACTCAGTATGTCCTATGAAAATGACAAATAATCACTTATAATTTGGATGCTTTAAGCACTACAAAGTGTTAGGTTTAATGCTTAATATATCATTTATTTTTTCATGATAACATTCTTCGATGTTTCAAATTAAATGTCATGATCTCACAAACGATATATTTCACTTTAAAAAAGAAAGAAGAAAACTCGCTGAACAATATATTAAATATAAAAGAGTATTTTTATTTTATAATTTGTTTCGTTTGTTTTTATCGAGAATCAAACTCTCTCGATCTCTTAATATTAGCGTTAAATTATATAACAATTGAATTTTAACATTTATATCTTCAGTTGATACAGGCTTGCAATCCTAATTAGCAGAAGCATATACAATAGGAATTTATAATTAAATTACCGACCACCTATCGACATGAAAACATGTGCAGTAAACGACAACGAAAACCCCAAACAAAGGAGAAAGTATGTTTAAGGTTAAATAGTTCAGGACTAAAAGCATAATACATGCTAACTCTCTTTTAGGACCACTGGAGTTAGATTCAAAAACAATGTACCAACTATCTGTAACTGAAGACCAAAATAGCCAATCAACCTTCCAATTTAGCTCTATCTAAATCAGGTACGAGTATATATGCATAGTTCAAACTTCAAAGACTGAATATCGCCACTGTTTGAATTAATTAACAAGACAATTGGATTATTCTTAATTACACCATATAAATTGTCAAATGAAAACACAAAATAGAAGAATTTGATTGAGGAATAAGTGCAAAATTTTTTGACGGTGGTGAATTAACACAACTTTTTTATATAAAAAAAAAAAGAATGCCGAAGTACGTGAATATTCTCGTACATGCCTTTGTATATGTTCCTTGAAAAATTTAACGTTGTTGAGGAATATATCCATTTCTTTTTTTTTTTAATTTACAAAGCTTTATATATGTTCCAAGGTTATTGCGCACCGTAAAAGTTGCAGTTTGATAAGCTAAACTTGTGCACTAGTTAGTACCTTCCCTCGGGAAATCACTTGTTCATAGAACATGATTTTGTGGCCCATACTTACTAAACAACTACAAATGTTGATCCAATCAATTGATCGGGAAGACATAGTTATGGGTATCATTAACTTACTTTACAAAACTTTTCTGCTTCAATTATGCTTCATAATCATAGGATCATTTATTTCTTGTTTTCAGCTTAATTAATCGGTAAAAATTTGAAGCTACAGTTTTTTTTTCTTTCTTTTTTTCTGTCCAATTACGTTTTCCTTTCGCATGTCTGCAATATTAGTATAAAGACTACTTTGTTTGCTGTGCTTCTGCGACCGGCTAAAATAACTAGAAATTAACACAGAGTAACAACGTTAGTAGGCGTAGTTTTAATTTTATTATATCATCTACATATATCATAAAATTATACAAAATAAAAACCGCGTTAAGCATATATTTCATATTATAATTGCGTAAAAAATGACCTCCCTGACTACATGCAAAATTAGTGTTAAGATTGGACAATACAGTTAAAATACGAAAAGAATGAAATAGCAGCTAATTAATTAAAATTAGCAAGTGGGAAACAGGTACATAATACCCTGAAAGAGACATAAGAAACCCTAAGTAAGACTTGATTAATTTAAGGCTGTGAAGACTTTGAGAAAGTTAAACATAATGTTTTTGTAATGTTTGTTAGAGGCCACATTGCTACTTTAGTTAAGATTCCTCATCTCACTCATTCCACTCGTTGATAGCTCTAGTGGGCATAATTAGACGATATCTTATCTAGATTTTCTGAATCTATAGCTTTGCAAGAGTGGGTTTAGGACAAGACATAATCCTAGGAAGTCTTACTTACGTACAACAAGGAATTGAAGGAGATAAAATAAATTAAGACCCTGTAAACCCAAGCTGGTATGAATTATCTAAGTTTTTCCTGGTTTTGGAATACACCTTTTTGAGTCTGTTAATTTATTCTTCATCTGCCCACATGATGAACAATTAATCTTTTCTGGATGCTTCTCTTCTTTATGTTATTTATTTTTAGCCTTTTCCTTAGTATTATTCATCGAAGTTGGAAGTATTGATCCAAATTTACAATTCTCGTAATTAATTCATTTAAAAATAGCAAATTGACTCTCAAAAATACTATCTTAGTCATGCACCTCACTCCATATATTATTAAATGATCTACGTCCTATGTAACTTTTTGAGTTGACCTGAGAATATAATTATCGAAAATATTGCAAAAAGGATTCTAAATGATAATAAATAGTTGCATTTATCTCTCATCTTTTGTAGCTTTGAGCCTTTGACATGGTTTGCTGATTTGCTCACAAGAAAAGAAACAGCGCTCCGCTGCTTATTCAGTGGGCTCTCAAAAGCCCCATCAAGCCCTACTTTCATGATGGAGCCGTCTAGATTGGGCCAACACTCAACGAGTTGTATTTTATGATCGTTAAAATGTCAATTCTAAAGATATCACTATCAATTTCTAGATTAGTAATTACTGTGTGCATTGAAAGGGAATTAAAAATGCTGTAGAGATGATACCTGGAATTTAAACTACAGATTGGTAATTACATTAGTAGCATTGTGAATTTTAATATTCCATGTGGACGCTACTTCTATAATAGCATCATTATTGGTTGGATCCATTTTTTGGTTCAATGTTTTTGATACATTACTGTCATATTAGTTTTTTATTAAACTTTCGCTCATTAAACCCTTCTACTCTAATATTTTGGACTCTCGTATAAGATCCACTATCATTCAACTTTTCATTTAATTTTCTTTTACAATATATACCACATAAAATACATTTTTCCATACAAACAATTAAATATTTTTCATTACTGAGAAAAAATATATTTTATGAATAATGGCATAAATTTTTTTACCAAAAATATAATTAATTTTGAAATAGAAAAATTAAATTTTAATAAAAAAATCAAAGTTTACTACATAAAAGTTGAACTACTATAAATATATTACTCATAATTATAAAATTACATCAAATATTATTAAAAATAAACTAATTTCATCATGACTCTCTCCGAAACAATTCTAAATATGATGGACCAAATCTACGCGAAGACAATGATGCACCTCTCAACCAAATCAAATATTATTAAAATTGTTCATCTATAATTTAATAAAAATATTTTAATACTATTATATTAAAAAAATTAAAATGAATTGAAAATAAAAAATAAAAAAAAAAAGAAACAAAAAAATAAAAAAAATGGATGAGTTGACAGTTAAATACAATTAAATTAATTAAAAAAGAATTAATTAATTAAAAACAATTAAAATAATTAAAAATAAAAAATATAACCTTTTTTCTCAATGGTTTGATGTTGCAGATCATTGCAACGGTCTGCAACAAATAAAAAAAAAGTGAGTGGAATAATGGACTCCACTTGTTTGGTCTGGTTGGTGCAGTTTGGGCTGCACCATTGTGCTCCGATTTTGTTAATCTCCTACGGTAGGGGACTAACACATTGGGAGACCAATGGATCCACCATTGGTCTCCCAATATGGATGTCTTAAATTATACAAGCACATGTATTTATATATTTTTTATATTTTATTTTTCAATTATAATTTCTTAGAACCTATATTTTTTAGTTTTTATCCTATTATGTTTAGGCTGTTTATAGTTTTTTTTGTTTTATTAAATATACTGATTATATTTTTTTTGTTGGTTTATTTTTTATTTTGATTTTATTTTTTGAATAAAAATTATGCTATATGTACAAAAAATGAAATCAAACAAGTGACACTTATTTAAAAAAACTCAAAAAAATGTAAATAGAGTGAAAACAAAATAAAACAATGTGTTCATTTAAAAAAAGAAAACAAGCTCAAAACAAAATAAAAACAGAATGAAAACAACCATTAAATAAAGAAAAAATAAAAATAAGATCCAAACAAAATATAAACACCTTGTTTTGTAATTAAAAAACCATGTGTATAATTTTGAAAAAATAACTTGTAATTGAATTTTATTGTAATTTAATTTTTGAGCATATGTAGCTATAAATTTGATTTTTTTTTGTGAAGATAAAGTTAGGGGACGTATAATTAAGGGCAAGTTACAAAAGCATATCTATTTAGACAATTAATTACATATAAATAGCTCATTTTTTTTCTTCTCACATCATACCACACAACCTATTTTTCTTACATCTCATACCACAAAAAACCATTTTTCTTACATTTTTTACTATAATTTGTTTTTAATTTTTTTTCCAATTTTAGTCCATGTATTTTATTGTTTTATTTTTTCATTTTGGTGATTTTTTGTTTTTTAAATTACTCCATTTTTTAAAATCAACCTAAAATCAACTCTATAATTTTTTTTTGAAAAATCTTAAAATCAACCTAATATCAACTCTATATAAACTCTACATAAAATGTTTTAAAATCAACCTAAAAAAACTATTAAAACCTTAAAATTAACCTCATATCAACTCTATATAAACTTGATATAAATTTTTTTAGAATCAACCTAAAATCAACTCTAAATTTTTTTAAAGCCTTAAAATCAGCCTAATATCAACTCTGTATAAACTCTACATAATTTGTTTTTAAAATTAATTTTACATAAAAACCTAAAAAAACAACCATATATAAATTAAATATAAACCTTGAAAAAATACAAGCAACTCTTTTCAAAATCAAAAAACTTAAATTACGCCTAAATAAATATTTTTTATAAAATTTAGACAAAAATAGAGACTGATTTTTAATGTGAATAGATTTTAAAACTTTAAAATAATTTTAAAAACAAAAAAAATGCAAAAAATAAATCTTTTAAAACTTCCTTAAAATTTTAAAAAATCTTAAATAAACCTTATATCAACCTTCATTTTTTTTACTTTTTTATTTTACTGAAAAACAACCTTATATCAATATTAACTAGACCTTATATCAACTCTTATTTTCTTTTCGTTTGATTTTTTTTTTGTAAAAACGTTATATCAACTTTTTTTAAACAACCTTATATCAATCTTAAATATACCTTATATCAACCTTCATGTTGTTTCCATACAATGTTTTTTTTTTTTTTTTTACTAAAAAACAACCTTATATCAACCTTAAGTAAACCTTATATTAACTATTATTTTCTTTCCATTAGAAGTACACCATAAGTAAACTTAAAAATAAACTTCAAATAAACATTTTAAAAACCTTAAGTAAACTTTTTTTTCATGAAAACCAACAAATTCAGGGACAAAATCAACATTTTTTATACAACAATTTCTCTCCTAAAATAAACATTCTAAAATTATTAAATAAACTTTTTTAAATCTGCAAAATAAACTTTCAATAAACCTAAAATAAAATTTTAATAAAACAAAATTTAAAAATAAACTAAAAATAAACCTTTTAATATTCTTAAATAAGTTTTTTTGAAATCTTTACAGTAAAAATTAAAAACTAATTTGAAAATTTTTAAAAAATCCTAAAATAAACTCCACCAATATGCAAAGCATGAAAAACAACTACACTACATATTTCAAGGAGGCAAATTTGCAATGTGCATTATTCAACTTCCTTCAACAACCATCATCTACAAAGAAACAAGCCACCGTTGAGTATCATAAGACAACCTCCAGATCTCCGCCAACAAATCTCCACCAACGCACACAAATTCGAGCAAAAACTACTGTTAAAAAATAGGTCTCCAATAACACACACAAAAACTAGACCATATCTGCACCAAAATACCCAAAAAAAATCCCAGATCTACACAAAAACACAAAAGAATACATAGACTGAAGTCGTGACAGGATGGAGAAAGTAAACCCGAACGAGAGAGGAGAGTGGGAGAAAGTGAACTGAGACGAGGGAAAAGAGCGAGTCGCGACAAGATGAGGTTGAAGGCGGAGGTAGAGAGGAATGGTAAAGATCGAAGCTTGCTGGCAAAAGATAAGGAGGACATAGCTTGAAGTCGAGGTGGAGGACAAAGGTTGAAGGCAGAGATCGAAGTCGAGGTGGACGGAGGACGGAGGTTGAAGGCAAAAATGGAAGTCAATGTGGATGAAGGCTGAAGGGAGAAATCAAAGTCGAGGTGGAAGGAAGAGAGAGTAGAACAAGACAGATAGAGAGAAAGAGAGATGGCGAATCAAAGAAAGATAGGAAGAGAGAGAAGCGAACTGACAAATCAGACAAAAAAGAGAGATAATTGAAGGGTTGAATACATATTTACTCTGTACAAATTAAGAATTTGAGTATGTTCAAACTGTAAATTGTGGTCCGAAAATTAAGAAAAATGATATGCGGTCGTCAATTTGTAATTAATGATTCAAATTGTAGTTTATAGTGTAATTAATCCTATGATTAAATGGATGGCGGCTGGACATGGTCCATGGATGTGTGTGTGGGCTGATAAGATACATAACAAACTAATTATGCCATATGCTAGTATAAACATTTTGATTTTGACAAATAGAAATACCAGTTTTCGAATTGCCACAATGCCAACATTTTTAATGTTCAATTGTTCATATGACATATTTTTAATCTTTAGTTAAAAAATGTCACATTTGAATAAATAAAAGTTGATTTTTTCTCTCATTTGGTCATTTTTTCTCTATCCTTTCCTCTTCCCTCACACTCTCCTTTCTCTCTCATCCTCTCCTTTTTCAATCTCATCCATGAAACCCTAAGAACTCGAAACCCTCTATCGCCGCCCCCTTCTGCTGCCCTCACCTATTATGTTTCTCTCTCTCTCCCTCCTCTCTCGCCTCCCTTTCTCTCTCTTAGCTTCACGTCTTCTCCCTTTCATCTCTTCTCTCATCACCGTCGCTCAATCTCTTCTTCTCTCATTGGTCTGGTTTGGTTGGATGTCTCTCATAGACCTCCTTTCTTCGACGCTCTGTTCATTGTCTCGCGGGCGGTGGTTGAGTGCGATCTGGCAGCAGTGGTGGAGTGCACATCGGTGTGAGGGTGGCTAGAGTAATTGCTGTTTTTTTATTTTTTAAAATTACATAAATGCCATTGGTTTAAAAAAACAAAAAAGTCTTTGTTATTCATTATTTAATGCGAATTTTTTTTTAAAAAAAATGTTTGCTTGTTCAGCTCATTTTGCTGATCTTAATTGATTTTTTTTGAAATTAATTTTCTATAGGGGTGAATTTTTTGAATTATTTTAATTTTTTGTAGGGACAGATATATTTAGATACTCGTAGGTACATTTATATACTCGCGGATGCATTCGGAGACATTTGCAGCCTAAAAAATATATAAAAATTGAATTTTGGATACATTTGGATACTATACAAAAATTATATAAAAAATTAAAATTTGGATAAGACTATCAAAAAAATTGTAAAAATTATATTAAAAATTATAATTTTAAGGCATTTAATTTAAAAAAATATTATATCAAAAAATTATTAAATCAAATTTTATATAAAAAATTGTGATTTGGAGACATTTGGATATATATGGATACACTTGAAAATCACCAGATACATTCTAAAAGATGATATGTTTTCTCACTTGGAATTTATTTTTTGTGAAAAAATCAATTTTTTTCGCGAAAATATCTCAATTTTTCATGAAAATGGCATTTGCCAAATTTAGATTGTCTTATCTAACATTTTTTTTTATGTTTAAAAACTTGCATGAAATTTATCAAAATCTAAATTTTAACTTAATGTAAATGTTAAATTTTCCCATACATAGCTATGTATGATAAGATGTTGCAGGCTTTCTCAATCAGCCCATCTCACCATCACCAATATGGCAACATCCCTCTTCTCTTCTCCCAACTTCCTAATCGCTTCAGATCTTCTTCTCCCTCCACTCCACTTTTGGCTTCCAATTCAACAACCACATAACCATGTCACTCTCTCAATACTCAACATACAACAAAACGCCACTACATTACAACTCCCAACAAATGTAGTAGTTTGCTCATGTAACTTAACATCATTTCCAAAATCCTTCAAAATACCAAACGTATCTTCCTTTTCCCCCTTTAATTTCAGCAAAAAAATAAAATATTATTTTCATTAAAACCTTAAAGCCAACCTATTCAATTTAATCTTCTATTTATCTAATTAATGCACTATATAAACAAATCCGCACCACAACTTGCATTTTTTTATCAAACGAAATACATTTTATATTAATCTGTAAACAGTTGCAATGCCAAAATTTAAGTTAAGCAGGTGCTGAGTACAAATATATAGAAAAAAAATACTCTTAAATGATATGTAACATTATAATAGAAGAAATTTGAGTCTTAAAATTAAGTAAAATATGTGATTTATTTAATTGATGAGAATATTTAGCAAATAGTAGGGTTTTGATTTTTCAAATATAGAATTTTAATTCAAGTATCAAAATTAAGTTGTAAGAACTAATTTGACTAATGTTAAAATTAAAAAAACGTAATTAGAGAATATACGAAACCTCAAGGACCAAGCATAAATTTGAGTCCTTTTTTGTTTTTGAGTCGCTCCGTCACTCTATATTTTTACGTGTTTCAAGTTGTGTTCAAAGGACGGGGTAACAAGGAATATATACACAGTGAACTTTCTTTTTATCTGTTTATTTAAAAAATAATTAAAACTGATAATTAAACTTAATCCACGTGAAGACTTTAATTTCGGGGAGAAAGACAAATAATAAGAAGGGCGAAATCATGACGGTTCCCGAAATTTGATATATTGTTCATCTTGATCCCTATTAGTTTCAAATTAACTGTTCTAATCCATCACTCATAATTCCGTGAGTTTTATCTAACAAAAAAGGTGAAAAAAACAAATTTACCCCCAATTTTTCACTCTAACCTAAACCGAACCAAAACACTTTAAACCCAACATAACTCTCCAAAAACCAAACAACTCAACACAACAAATAAATCCATTCACAAGCCAATATCAACCCACACATTCATTCTTTTTTCTTTCCTCTCTCATTAACCCAGAACCCACCACCACCAAAACCAAAACTTAACCCACCTTAAACACCAACTCGAACCTACCCATTCATTCTTTATCTTCCATCCCCACCTTCTTCATGCCTCTTCCTTCTCTCTCTCTCTCTCTCTCTCTCT
>CAODLS011751169.1:0-27968 GCA_948243855.1 Flueggea neowawraea | reverse complement strand
GCATGTGTTAGTTTTCAAATGGTTTTCAAACCAGTCTTTGTGAGGCACGTATGAGGCAATCTGGAGTGTTGTCCCTCACTCACAGGGTTTGACCCTTTTTCTTTGTTTGTTTTTGTCTCCTATTATTATCATCTTGCAGGTGACTCTGAGAAATTTTGTTCATTGGCTTTTGATGCTCAGTGAGGGATTTTGATGTTACGGTCATTGCCCTTTTGACCGGGCCCAGTTGTATGATTTGTTAGATGCTCCACACACTGGATTCCTGTGGGTTTTGTTTAGGTTTTTTTTTGATATTTCAAATGATTTAATTTGAAATTAATTTCCGCACTTAATGTTATAGATATTTTGTTTTTAATAAACAGATTATATTTTATTTGTTATTCATATTTATTTAAATATGATGTTTGGGTATAATTTTTGTACTATGAGGCTTGTGCGGGATGAGTCGGGCTCCCATAGACGGTTCATTTCGTACGCCGGTCGCGGTCCCGGGAATGGGTCGTGACAGTCGACGCAACGTTGATTTGAGATCTCGATGCGATGCGTTCAACTCTACTCTGTCTTCACAAATATGTTTGGCATGTCATATATGTTTGGTCCACCTTCAAATGCAATAGACCAAATAGAGAGAGGTGGTGGCAGCTAAGGCTTTGTTCTCTCTCTCCTCTCTGTTGTGAACGACACCTCATCTCGACTCTCTCTTATCTTTTGTGAATGGCACCTCGTCTCATCTCTCTCTCCTCTGTTTGACTGTCAATTAGAGATTAGATCTAACATTTGTGTTTGAATATATTCGATTTATATATAAAAAAAAAAAAGAGGATGCATGTGTTTGTGCATATAGTATTTCTTGATTTTCTCTTGATTCTATTTGTTTCCCTGGAAAATTGTTGATGTAAATATGTTTGCTAAGTTCACCTCGTTTTCTAGTTTGCTAAAAATTGTGTGGAACTTTCTGTTTGGTTGTAGAAAAAAGAAAGATGAGAGGAATCCTTCATATGATGCATTATGTTTAATATAAAAAAATAAAATTATTAATTGAATTGGTAGAGTTTGTTTTAGTGTAGGCGGTGGTAGAGATCGACCTGGTGTTGGCGGTGGCGGATACCTAAAATTTATGTTGTGTATACATTTGGTAGACATTTGAAGACCATTGAAGACACTTATGTACACCAAATTAATTACCATTAACAAAATTAAAATTTGTAAATATCGTGTACATCGAATAAATATATATACAAATAATTCAGCTTAATTTGAAAAAAATTATTATATCAAAAATTCATTAAATCAAATTTCTTATAAAAAAATTGTGAGCTCTCTTTTGAACATTTCTAATAACCTTTCAAGACCTTTTGAAGACAATTTGTAAACCTTCTAAAAAATCATTGAACACTTTTACAGACCGTTGAAGACCTGTGAAGATCTTCTGAAAAAATTAAATATTTTTTTTGCTTGAAATATTTTTTCACGAAAAAATTAATTTTTTTGCAAAAATATCTCAATTTATCGAACTAATTATAAATCTAACATTTTTAAAAGAAGTTTTATGCGTATGTCCATTCGAGAGAATGAGTTTAAATTAAACCTATTTTTAAAATTCAGAATTTATTTTTTTTACTAAAAGTGTGATTTTCCCTTTAAAAAAAAGTGATATTAAAGTCCATCTATGAGGACGAGGGCCCCAATTTATCCCATGGGCCTGGCCTCAACCCCATATCAATAACAGAAATAAAGAAGTCAAAAATAAAGCAATCACAAAACCAAAAGTTTGTTTACATGGACCAAAAACAGTATCGTGGTCTTTTATAAGTAAACTGTAATATAAAAAGAAATACTCAAAGCAAACACCCCATAATTATAATAAAATAATTTAAATTTCATCGCATCATTTTGGGCCGGCGATGGTGAGTGTCGAAAAAGAATTAATTGAATAATATGATAAATATGGTGTGTTAGAACTTAATATTAGCCTATAATCTTATAATGGTGTCGGAAAGGACGATTTCGTTGTTTCGTGCTTTTGTTAGGAATTATACATGATACATGTCTGCAATTTCATAGCGTTTATGTGTCTTGTTCAAATATTCTATATTTATGAACAATAAACATATATATCCCACTTGAATTAAAGGAAGAAAAGAT
This sequence comes from Flueggea neowawraea, assembly GCA_948243855.1. Classification (NCBI taxonomy): domain Eukaryota; kingdom Viridiplantae; phylum Streptophyta; class Magnoliopsida; order Malpighiales; family Phyllanthaceae; genus Flueggea; species Flueggea neowawraea. The sequence goes on along the minus strand of CAODLS011751169.1, from coordinate 25,823 downwards.
TGTATTGAAGTTTCTCTGTGTTGTTGAAGCAATGATGTGTGTTTCTTGACATTTTGTCGCTAAAAGCCCACAATCAAAATGCAGGTGGCTGCTTTATAAGGTTCTCTGAATGTCTGCAGCTCATGGAATTGGAATAAATTATGTGTTGAATTCACTACGTACAGATGATATCTTCTGGCGAAACTAGTCAATAGTTGGGGACATGCATTCTTAGTTGTACTCCATAATCCATTCATAATATAATTGAAATTATAACGAAATAATTTAAATTAAGTCATACTTATTTCATTATAGCATCTTCCGGTACACAATTTTAAATATTTTAAAAACTATTTTTTAAGGGTTTTCCATTTGAATTTTAAATCTTAAAAATTCGCTTAATAGTCAATATTTGTGTACTAGTCGATATCAGTCTTAACTATCAATAAACAGAACTATGTTAATGCTTCATGTAACTATTCGTTTAACATGTATTTTATACTATCAATATCAATATAATATCTAGGAAGTTTTTCATAACTTTTATCAAGTGATTTATTCTCTTATTGACACTTGACTTTTTTATTTTTTTAAGTAACTTTTAATTGTTAATAAATATTCTTTAAGCCTTTATACATTATATTCAATTACTTTTTAAGATTGTCTTAGTGACTAATTAATATTCTTTAATCATCTAAATATTACAAAGAATGACTAATTAGTGTTGAAAGAATGTCAAACATTTGGCTATTTTTTTTATTGAAATATTATATTTAGAGAGCCAAAAATAGTGAACTCAAAATACAAAAAAGAGATAAAAATAATAACGATGTAGTCTCCCTTGCCTCCTATGCGCTCTTTTGAGAATTTCATATTACAATCTTAACTTATCAATCTCCATTGTTCACGTCAACTTCAACTCTATTGAATACAAATTTTATACTTATTCAAATCTTTTTAGTTTAGGTTCCATTTATTTGGAAGTTTTTTTTAGTAATGTTTTGTGTTTAATTCAAGTATTTGTTTTGTTTGAAGCAAAATTGTAGTTTATTCATATAATTTTGAAAAGTCTAATTTTTTGGCCTCACAATTATTTTGTATCTAAAATTGCGAATAAAAATTACTTTGAAGTTTTAACAAAAAAATTGTAATTTTTCATACAGGAACTATGCTAGCTAGTTCTCTATTATTTACTCATAGTAGAACACTAATACGTATGTTGTTAAAAATTATTATTTCATGTTAAAATTTGTCAATAAATTTAATAGAACACTAACAATAGTCACTAGTGACTAATAGTGTAAATAAATTAATTGTAATTAAAAACAATAAAAAAATTAGAATTTAATAACTACATTCAAAAACTGATCAAAGTTGAATGACAATCTATATCTTTTATCCTTAGAATAGTTTCAGATATAGTCTATTTTTGAACTAAATTTGGGCAGCATTTTAATATAGAACCCAAAAGGAAGATAAAGAAAGAGTGCAGTAAAAAACACAATAATTGAACTAATTTTTTTTTTTTTTGAATTTCCTGGAACAATTAAAGTAAATTGTTAACTCTTTGAAACCACATTAACATAATCGTTATCGGTCCAGAGATGTGATTACAAACATACAATGAAGTCCTTTCTAATGATATGATATATTAGACTGGTTAATTGTAATGCATATAGGCTTTGACAGGCTTCAACAAAATATAATTCTGTCCCAGAATAAAATTGATGTGCTCCGTCCTTATTGTTTCAATAACTAATCAAATAATTCATCTATAATACGTGCAACAAGTGATCGGAGAGCATGTCTCTCTCAATAAAGATATTAGTCAAACATACACAAATTGCTAAAACAAACGTGAGGTCTGAATATAACTAGAGGTTATAATTAAATTTGTGACTGGTACCGTCATCTCTTTAAACTCAACAAAATAATTATAAAAGTGAGGGGGCATTTCCAAGATGTATGCCTATAATTCTCCTCGCATGAACCCTATAGTATTCAAATCAATATTTTGACAGAACTTATGAACAATAAACATATATATACCACGTGAACTAAAGGAAGAAAAGATTGAATTGAAGTTTCTGTGTTGTTGAAGCAATGATGTGTGTTTCTTGACATTTTGTCACTAAAAGCCCATAATCAAAATGCAGGTGCCCGCTTTATAAGGTTCTTTGAATGTATGCAGCTCATGGAATTGGAATAAAATTATGTGTTGAATTCACTAAATACAGACGATGTCTTCTTGCGAAACTAGTCAATAGTTGAGAACATCCATTCTTTAGTTGTACTCCATAATCCATTGATGATATCATTGCTATTATAACGAAATAATTTAAATTAAATCATTCTTATTTCATTAGCATCTTCCGGTGCACAATTTTAAATATTTTAAAAACTTTTTTTTTTCGGATGTTCCATTTAAAATTTAAATCCCAAAAATTCGCATAATAGTCAATATTTGTTTACCAGTCGATATGAGTCGTAACTATCAGTAAACAGAACTATGTTACATGTACTTTATACAATTCTCTATTATTTACTCATAGTAGAACATTAATATGAAAGTTGTTAAAAATTATTATTTCATGTTAAAATTTGTCTATAAATTTAATAGAATACTAAACAATAGTCACTAATGACTAAATAGTGTAAAGCAATTAACTGAAATTAAAGACCATGAAAAAAATAGAATTTAATAACTATATTAAAAAACTGATTAAAGTTGAATGACAATCTATATCTTTTATCCTTAGAATTGTTTCAGATATAGTCTATTTTGGACAAAAGTTGGTCAGCATTTTAATATAGAACCCAAAAACAATAGTCACTAATGACTAAATAGTGTCAGCATTTTAATCAGGAAAATTTCTTTTATACTGATTAACTGTAATACATATAGGCTTTGACAGGCTTCAACAAAATATAATTCTGTTCGAGAATAAAATTGATGTGCTCCGTCCTTATTGCTTCGATAACTAATCAGATTGTTCCCCTTATTTTTCTGGGTCGACCAGGAATTACACCCAAATAATTCGTCTAATACGTGCAACAAATGATTAGAGAACATGTCTTTTTCAATAAAGAGATTAGTCAAACACAGAAATTGCTAAACCAACGTGAGATATGGATATAACTAGTGATTATAATTAAATTTATTTGAGCATCTCCAATATTACTCTTTATTTTTTATAGTGTTTTGATAAAAAATAAAGAGTAATTTTAATTTTATAGATTCAAAATAAAAAATTTCTCCGATGATACTCTTTAACCCTGTTCTTTATTTTGTTAACTTTCACATAATATAAATGCATAGACAATTCAAAGAGAAAGACTATTGGAGAGGGTATGATGATTAAATAAAAACAAAATGAAGAAATATTATGGGAACTATAAACTTCATTAATGACAAACAAATAAAGAACCAATTTGACTATCTAGAAATAGATAGTCAAACACACTCTTTATGTTATATTTGGAGATAAAAGAGTGAAATAAAGAGTGTATTAGAATTTAATTTTTAAGGATAACTTTATATAATAAAGAGCATTTTATATTTAAAGAGAGTATTAAAGATGTTCTTACTGATAGTGTCATCTCTTTAAACTCAACAATATATTTATCATAAACACTCAACAATATAATTATAAAAGTGAGGGGCATTTCCAAGATGTATGCCTATAATTCTTATCGCATGAACCGTAGAACTTATGAATGAACTTCCGAGAATTTATAGAGAGCTGATAGAATTTTTAATTCAAATTCTGTTTAAGTATTGTACCAATTTTTTCATAAGTTAGTAGAAGGAAGCTTCAAATCCAAATGTTGTTGTCTAGAGCAACAATGAAATCGAATGGTCTTATAATTTTCACGTGAATCCTGCAAAATAAACAGAATTAGAAGTCGAGAATTGATCCCCCAATTGCACTCAAATGCTTAAGTTAATAGACTATTTTAGTAGAATTTTAGGAATTCTTTAAGCAGTAAAAACATACCTTTCTTGGAGGTGGGTGACTACTATTTAGACTGAACAATAAACTTGATCAGATGAGGGAGGATTTCCCTTTGAAATTTGAACGCCGTAATATTAGGTCTTTCAAAATTTTTTAAGACATATTCTCTTTCTGTTTTAAGTAACATATAATAAACTTGTGTTTTGAAAAAGTCTTCTCAAATTGTCTTCTAGAAGGTGGACCCTCATACCTTTGCTCGACTTATTACTATAGATCGAGTTGCTAATAAAATTTTAATGGGCTTGATGAACTTTTGGTACATGTAACATTAATTGCTCCTCACTCTTATTTTTTTGTTTTCCGAATATAGGAGTAATTTTGTCCGCAATAAATTGGAGTATTCTGCAAGCTTTTGCAATTTCCGACTGCTATGCGAATAGAGGCTTTTTTTAGTAAGCTTTGCTTCGTAGGGATTGGCTTCCATATTTTTGTAAAATATGAGTGCTAAACATGAAATTTAGCAACTTCATCTACACTGGAACCGAAAATAAAAACACAATAGATTAATATTAGAAAACATAATACAACATCATACTAAGTTTAAACTAAATTAAAAAGAACAAACTGACTTAAACAACAATAAAAGTATTAGAATACATAACATAACATAAAAAATAGAGTCAGGACGAGGAGTTAATAAGGCGGCATATCAGTTTTATCTCCACCTATGTTGTTGAGAAATTCACCGAACATATTAGGTGTAGGAGGGGGTGATTGTTGGAATTGTCCTCTTTTTTTGTAAAATTTGTGTCTTTTGTGCTTGCATGTAAGCACAAACATTAGGGTCGATAATGACATTCAAGTTCCGCATCAAAATTTTATTTTCGCGCTTCAGTTGTTGTATCTCCAAAAATCATCAATTTGGCATTGTCGTTCGACATCAGAATTCTCCAACCTCTCCATAATCTTGCGATTTCCTTCTTCTATACGATTAAAAGCTAATGCCAATTGTTCATCATGCTTCTTTTTCAATTTGGCTTTCTTTGTCCCACAAGGTTGGTCAGAAAATGATCCACCAGTAAAATCATGTAGATTAAGTGAAAATTTTGACAAGTCAGGAGATACTTGTCTTTAACATTCTGGCGTAGGATAGTCCGCTGGAGATTCAGGCATGAGATTGTCCAACTTCGATGATAGATAGGTATTAGAATGCTTTCGAGCAATTTGTATTTGTGTGACAGTGTTATCTTTAAATTTTTTGAGCATTTGTGGGAGCAATATTCAAAATCATAATTTTGAATAATAATGTATAACTTTCTTTTTAATTATTTTTATGTTGTGTGTACCTTTTTAAGTTAATTAATGTAATGTTTATTTGTTTGTGTGTGTTTTTATTATTAATTTTTAATTACAAATATATGACGATTGATTTTTTTGTATTTAATTAAAATATATTATTATTAATTTATAATTAAAAATATTTTTTTACAATTAATTTTTGTTTAATAGATAATAAAAAAGAACTAAATTTATGTTTAGTTTATGAGAAAAAAAATTAAAAATTAGAGATAAAATGAATATTTTAAAAATATTTTTTTAAAATTAAAAATAGAATTATAGGTTAAAAATGAGTTTATTATAATAATTATATATTTAAAATTTAAAAATTAAAAAAAGAGTTTTAGCTTAAGATGCCTAGAGCAAAACCGCACTTTTTCCTTCTTAACAAAATCTGAAGGTCTTCTCTTTTTATGTCTTTCTATTTTGTTTTTACTGTTGCGTAAAACAATTGATGATGACTTGCTGTTGTTGCTTCTGTTATTTTCTCATTGGTAATATAATCGTTCTCATCCTGAGACCCATTCTTTGTCCTTTTGTTGCTCATCAATTAAAGAGTCTAAGCCATCATCATAAGTGCAACTTCTTCTTTATTCCCTTTCTCTTTTCTTTTGTTTTTGTCGATTATCCATTGAAATTCTCTCCGTTTTTTCTTTGTTTCTTGGAGCAATTGAAAGACAAAAAATTACTGCTTGTTTCCCTAATTTCTTGTTGCATCACCTACCCATCAAGAGAGATTTCTTCTGTGGAAAAGGTGAATTTTTTGCTACTCTCCCCTTTTTTTTTGTTTCTCTGGTTGTGGTTTTCAGGTAGCTGCAGAGGTGGTGTTGTGGTGGTGATGAGGCATGGTTGTCTGTCTGCGGAGACGAGGAAGAAAGGCTATCTGCATTCTGGAGGAGTCGCTAATTGCGCACGTTGAAATATTGTTGGGCGTGGTGGCACATCCGGTTGAGGCACTCAACCTTGTCCCTGGAGGAGCCTGGTTCGAATCCGACCTGGAGAAACAATTTTGAGGAACTCTGTTAACAGTGCTGAAAATAACCCGTTTTCCTGCTGCAAGCCCAGATCAGTGGCCCAGCATAGACCATCCTTGCCGTTGCCCAGACTAACTTTTTGGTGTCGGCGGCCTAACTCTACAGGCCCACGGTCCGTGCCTTCTTCCCAGCTCAGCCAAACAGATGCAAAAACACTTCCAACCACTCTTAAAACAATGACCCTTTCGCAAAAACAAAAAAAAAAACAGTGAACCTAAACAATTAAATAAAGAGCCAATTACAAAAAATATCCCTTAAAAAATTAATTACAAAGTTCGGATTCATTGATTTTTTGTCGTATCATACATCATCATTTCTCACTTCATATGGAAGTCCTTGTTTTTCTCATATCATATCAATTTAAATTCTTTTTTTATTTTATTTTTAATTTTAATTCCTATTATTTATTTTTTTAGTTTAATTCTTTTCAATTTTTTAAAATTTTTTTTTATCAACTAAAATATCAACTTGAAATAAATTTTTCTTCATTTATTTTTAATTTTTTAAAATTAATTTTTTTCAACTTAAAAATCAACTTAATATCAATTTAAAATATTTTTTTTATTTTAATCTTTTTCAACATTTTTTTATTATTTTTTTTAACTTAAACATCAACTTGAGATAAACCTTTCTTTATTTTAGTCTTTTTCAACTTTTTTTATTACTTTTTTTCAACTTAAATATTAATTTATTTTTAAAAATTAAATATAAAAATACCTGTAAATATCAACTTAAAATAAACTTACTATAAACTTAAATATAATCTGATTATAAACTTAATTAAACTTAATCTAAATTTAATATAAACGTTTCAAATTTATAACTTTTCAAAATTTATAAATAAATCTAAATCTTAAAAAAAAAACTTAAAAGCTACTTAGCATAAGTAAACATGTATATTTTTCACATCCATATTTTACACTTATTTCAAAATCTCACAAAATCATTTTTCTAAAAATGGGGGCTGAAATGCAAAAAAAAAAAATAGAAATCTGCTAGGGTTTTCATTGCAAGCCGGGAAACCCTAGCCACCACCAAAATCGCCACCACAACGCAAATCTAGCGCACTTCCTTTCTGTTGTCGAAGGACGACTCCTACAAACCAGATCTAGTCGTGACAGGCCATGGAAAGCAAGGAGACGAGAGGAAGGCTAGCGAAGCAGCGCGACAAAGAACCAAGAATCGCGACACCGACGAGATTAAAAGGCAAAGAACTGCAGCAAAGAAGACAGATCGGAGCGTGTAGAAGGTAGATCGGAGCGCAGAGACAAGATCCAGAACAGGCGGACGATGGGAAGAGAGGAATGAGGTGGAAACCGAGGAGAGAAGGGCATGAGAGAGACGGCAGAAGACGATGACAGAGAAAGGAAGACCGTAAGAGGAGAGAGAGGACGGAAAGGAGGGAGGCAGAGATCAAGAATCGAGGAGGAGAATGAGCGGACAGAATTGTTAAGGAGAGAGGAGGGAGAGGAGAGAAAGAGAAGAGAGAGGGAGAGAGAGAGAGAGAGAGAAAAATAGTGGTTAAATGAGACAAAAAGAGAAAAGAAGAGGATTAAATATCAATTTATTCCTTACGAAGTAAGAAAAAATAAAGTTGAATTGTAAATAGTATACCGAAAATTAAGAAAACTGGGTTACTACATGTTAAATTGTAATTAAATGTCTAAAATATCGTTTATAGTGTAATTAATCCTTAAATAAAGCACAATACAGACAATGCTCATAAACCTACGAAAGAGAAGAGATTGAAGACAGAAACAGATTGTTCATGAGGATTTTTGTGGGCAAGCAAACTCGAGAGAGGGCAGGAGTGAGCTGGGTACCTCCTGCGGCGGCTCGCTCAATAATCCCAGCTGCAGAGGTTGTGAACAAGCCCTAGTGACTAGTGATATAACAAAATGAATTTAAATGATGCCTCCTCTGTTTTTGTGGATTTCTGTTTCGACCACAAATTGAGGGGCTTGACTTCTGCAGTTCACGGGCATGAGTGTTTGGGTTTATTACACACTGTAGTCTTTGGGGAAATTAATCAACAAGAAATTTGGCCCGCGGATGACCTAGCTCGGCCCGTCATTTTTAAATGGCTGGATTTGAGTTAAGCACTCAGCTTGGTCGACCGAACCTGACCGCTCGGTCAACTGAACTGAAAAAACATGCTGTGGCTCAGTCCTATGGCCAACTCTAATCATAGGTAGCAAGCACTATTGCATTCTAAGCTTAGATAGGGGCAAAAATGACTAGATGGAGAATCAAAGACAACAACAAAGAAATGGCAAATATATCAGATATCATCATTTGGAACTATAATTTATGTATTAAACTGAGGGATTTCTTTTGAAATGTGTATTAAACTGAGGTTCAAGTACGTAACTTGTAACATTGGCTCTTTATATACAATTTGTAAGCTTGCATGAAAGATATTTATTTCCTTTTTATTTCTAACAATTAAGAGAATTGTTACGCTTAATTTCACAAGGACTGTGATACTCACAGATCTCATCATCAAAACTTCAAAACTCAGTTATCAAAGCTTAAATTTTCTATCTTCCAGCATGCTCCTTTTAGGAAGACTTTTGTTCACATTTGTATAGAACGACTGATTCCTCCCGGTCGCAGCAGAAGTCCCACTAAAATCTAGCTTCTGCCTTCAAGGACATGGAGGTTTACGAGAGGTTCAGATATGTATATGTTTTGGTCTTCTTTTCAAAGATTTACAGGGGAAGCGCTTCTGTAGTTATCCTGTTGTCCACGTAAAGGAATAAATAACCACAAACTTTTACAAGAATCATCTTTTGTTGTATATAGCTTTGTTAGGCACATTAGTGACACAAGACACGTGTCATAATTAGGTGAACCGTCACTGCAAACATTAAATGCAGAATCTGCAAAGTTGGCTGGGAGATGATTGATGCAACTTTTCATATGACCCCCGAAGAGTATATGTACCCGAGGAGGTTTGAAGCAAGTCTAGGGGAACTTTGGGTTGCTGCCCGAACAAACAGCGGCAAATTCAAAGTTTGCCAAGTATCTGAGGTACGGGAAGGTTAAGCCCGAGATTGGAGATCATTCAAAGCACAACGTGACCAAGGGAAATGGTTGATGTAAAGAACCGTTATATACACGAACTAGAACAGTTACCAGAACATGGGAGTTTTTTCATACGTGGGAAGTGTTCATCAGGGAAGTTACATAGACGTTGGCAGTTACCAGCACGAAAGTTATCAGGCCATGGAGATCGCACAGAAAGTGGGTCGAGGATTCAGAAGACAACTTGTAACATCTTACACGTTTTGTTGATGTTCGAGTAAGTTTGTTTTTGATCTTGATTTGTTATTTGAATCATTAGATTGATGTTTTGAGTGATGAATTTTGATGATTTTAGATTTATTTTTGGTCCCTTGATTGTATTGGATGATTGTGTAATCGAATGAGGTATTTTTAGACGAGAAAAGTAGTGTTTTTGAGTACATGGTCAAGGACACGGTCTGAGTTTTTGACCTTGTCTTTCAGCCCTTTGACCGTGTTTTATTTTTCCACATTACACGGCCACAAATTTATGCCCGTGTCTTAAGCAACTTGTCCGTGTCTTAAGCAATTTGCTCGTGTCTTTGCTAAACGCCACCGTTTTGCCTTGTTTCGTCTTTAAGAACCCTAACCAGACCTCAGTCGGCTTCCATTTCATTTCCTCAGTCCCAACAGCCCCCAAACCTCCCAAACTCTCTCTCATTTGCCTCTCTTTGGTGCATTTTGAATCCTTGAGGTAAGATTCATTTCCCCACTTGATTTTTGTTGTTCATCTCTCATTATTTGTATGGGTTTTTGAGTGGTTCTTGATAGAATGTGACATGGGTTTGGTTGGGTGCTTGATGTCCGAATTTTTGTGAGTTCTTGGATGAAATTGAGTGGGGTTTTCATATATATGTATTGCTGGAGCAAGAATATACAGGAAAGCATGAGTATTATGGAGTTTGATGGAGTTTTATTGGAGGGTAGGGTTTGTGATGGGTTTGAACAAAAAGTGGTGATTTTTGTGTTGTTTGATGTTAAGAAATGATTGGTTATGTTCTAGAAAGTGTTAGGAAGTAAATGGTGTGCTCTGGAATGGTTGGAATCGAGTGAATCGAAAGTAGAGACCATTTGTGTAATTTTCAATTGGAGGACCAAAAGTGATATTTTGTATTTAAGGATCAAAATGGAGTTTGATATTTATATTTGAGAATTTATTTGAATATTTTGGTGTCCGGGGACTTAAGAATGATTTTGGGCTATTAAGAATTATTCTATAAATTTGGAATATTTTTTAGGACTAGTTGGTAATTTTTCAAAAGTTCGGGGACTAAATGATAATTTTACACCAAGGTTTGATTTTGAGAGATAAGTTTAAATATTCGATCGAAACGGGTTTTCGGTCGACATCTGAGGTTTTGATTTCTGCATTTGCATCTGCATATCACATATTTCATATCGTCACAGTTATCGTGTCTGACCCTTTGGTAATAAAATTATGTTTCAGCTCAGTTAGATACTCGAGGTGGTCGGTCATCCACCGATGTTTGTTAAATGCTCAGCTTTGTTTCGTGAAGTCTGTTTCTGGTCCGAGATTTGGATTATTTGCTCGGCGACTAGGTGAGTGAAATGACAGCTTCAGACACATAGGCTGTGTCATCCTACTTATATCGTTTTTGATGTGTTGAGATATGACATGAAATCTGACTAATAATTATTTAGTTAATTATTAATCAGACTTATGTGGTTTGTAATAACCAACGTTTTACTCTGTTAATATATATATATTTTTCTGAAAATATGAAAATCTGTTCTGCATGACTGTCTGTTATATTATTGTGTATAATATATATTCTGATCTGAAAGATATAGTTACGGGGTACGTAACATTTGATATATCAATGCTCTGTGAAGACCCTAGTTGTCGGGGTAAAGTGGTAGTCGTTTATCCAGCCATATACATGCTCTGTTCTGTCTAGTGGTTGAGTCCACAATACTACTCTGTACACTCTGTTATAGTCATATATATATATATATATATATATATATATTGTCTGAATGCATGATGTTTGCTCTGTATGCGAACGTTTTGGTAAAACATTTTCTGAAAATTATTACATACGTAGTGTGTATATATGATATATCGGTATATACGTGTGCGATATCTTTTGAATGGTTTTCAAAACTGTCTGTATGATGCACTTATGGGGCAATCTGGAGTGCTATTTCCTTGCTGGGTTGTGATCCCCATTTTATTTCTATCTATCTTATTTATATGTCTGACAGATATTTTGACGCTTAGCATCTGTTCAGCACCTTGCTACCAGTGAGACATTCTTGATATTCAGTGAGTGCCCTCATTCGGGCTCTATTTTTGGATTTTGTTATTAGAGTTCTATACCGAGTTTCTGTGGGAATACTGGGTTGTATTTTGTATTTCGGATACTGATTTTACGATAACAGTTTTATATTTATTTGATCGTATTATTTTATCACTATTTTCTTATATCGTATTTTATAAACAAATGTTTTGCAAAATGAATGTTTTGGTAGAATATATGAATCTCCGATGCTTGTGCGAGATGAGTTGGACTCTTATAGACAGTTTACCTTGTACACCGGTCACCAGTCCGATTTGGGTCGTGACACAACTACTGGAATCTACCACTATAAATAGGCAAAGGGAACAATGCAGAAAGGGAGATGACAGACCAAACTCTTGCAATTTTATTTCTAGCATTTACTTTGTTTTAGTTCATTTACTTTTCAAGTTCATTTGTTTGATGGGTAGTAATAGTGGATTTCAACAATTCTTATGCTGAACACGTAAGTATTTAAGACTTTGTAATTTTAATTAATGTTAGTTTTTTTTTCATTAACCTTGCCTTTTACTTGCTTTTGTTTATCAGCTTTCTTAACTTGCTTTTCTTTACTATTTGGCTTAGCAATGTTTGTGTGTAAATTATTTATATATTTCGCTTGTTAGCTTTTGGTTCAAGCACTTTAGTTTAATGCAAGTATTGGTTCTTGGTTACTTAGTTACTCGGTTACGTTGTGCGTCAGTTACTTTAAGTTTTTTCACATATAAAAGTCTTAAATTGTCAGACATCACTGAACCATAGTCAAAATTACGTGGTCCACTTCTCATTTGCTTATTCGGTTACGATTTCGAGCATACCTTTTTCGGACATAGATATTGCCCAACAAACTTGTATATTAGGTGTACTGATAAAAAGAGAAAATTTATCCCATGTTGCTTAAATAAATAAAATTGTTATATTTTATAATGTGAGGAGTACCTAAACAATGGATTTAAATGTTGAAAGGGAAAAGTGGAGACAAAACAAATTTGGTCTCAAATTTGCTTATAAATTCAATTATATACATAAATATATAACTGGTCATGATGATACGTGACATGTGCGTGATAAACAAGTGTATAATATTTTTTTAATTTAACTTTCGGATATATAACCGTTGTTCTAACATCTTTAACTCTATAACAAACATAATAAAAATAATTAATATCTTAGAAATAATGATCTTTTACCTTCAAAACGTTGAATCATAACCAGTGTTCTAACATCTTTATGCCATGTCAAGTGCAGATGTTCAAGAACATTGCGTCAGCAGTTATCCTTACAGGAACACTCCCTCGAAACAAAATGATGAATCTGTTTGATTCTATCAAGATGACAGACGTTCCAGGGATATTAGATATTAAATTCATAAACATGGTGGTCAACACAAACACGAATATTATTCATAATCCTTATGGGGTTACTCCATCACGCTTTCCGATGAACCATGTGCCAGAGCAAGCTTTTCACTGTGATAACAGATGGAATCAAATTTCTCGTCCTCTCCAACATCAAGCAGAATCAAGTTTGTACCAAGAATAAATCCTGCGTCCTACAGATTCCTTATCAATTTGTCGAGTTCTTCATAAACTATTCATGAAACAAAGCATTTCTCGGGCTGCAAACTTTTCAAATACCCAGAAATCATCGAGTTCGATGAAACAACATTCTTATTCTCCGCTCTATCAAAGAAACACCTAGCATGATCAATCTTCCCGCACTTGGCACACATATCAGTTAAAGCATTCTAAAGCCATGTTTGGTATGGAGGAATTTGAGGGGAATTTATAATTCCTGGGAAATGAATTACTTTGGCCATGTTTGGTATTCGTTTTGGACCAATTTTTCTAGTTTGTTGGGAAAAATAATTCCCTTCCGTACGGAAATTCCAAACCTTGGGGAGTGAGAATTTTAATTCCTTATTTGTAAAATAACTGTTTTATCCCTATTTTTTTCTTTTAAAATTATTGTATTTATTTTAAGGAACTAATAAAAAAAATTATATTACAATCACACTTCTCAATAATTATATTTTTATACCAATCACAAAAATTATAATTCTTCAATAATAAACTTATCAGATAATATATTTTCTAAGTAGTTAAATCTTCAAAAATTTCTACAAACGTATGAAACGAGACCTAAATAAATACACCCAAATTGACAACAACAATCCCACAATAAGCCTATTTTCCTCTCCTCAAGCCCGATAACTGTGTCTAAGCATACGATACAATCACATGAGTATATTCAGTCGGTTCAAATCCTTCTCTAATCATCCTAATAAAAGCCCCCAACGCCTCTCCTACACCCATTCTCCGCTAAACCCGGAATCACCGTATTTTTATTAAAATGAACCCCACAAATATTCGACTAACAGGTGTGAGCTTGACTCAATAATAGTTCCCCTTTGTGAAAGCTGTACATTCGAAAGGAAGAAAAGAATCAGATCAAAATAAGAAATACTATGTTGGAACGCTTATGTTTGACGGTTTCATAAGAATCTCAGTCGATTGTTGATTGCATACTATAAACTTCTGTTGAGAATTTCTTCATATATAGAGAATGAACAGATACAAGAAAAACGATTGGAAAAAATAGTTATAATGAACAGACAAATCTTGAGGCCTAATTGAAAATAATTGCAGAATACCGACCAAATTTATGAACTGAAAATAACTGCACATGAACCATAAATTTAATTTTGATTTTGGGCTAACTTTTATTTTCTTTGAGAGCCTATGCGTCTATCAAATATTTTAAATATATATTTTCGGCCCAATCCTTCTTTTCTTTTTCACCCAATTTGAGTAATTAAGTGTTCATAAATATTTAAATCAATATTGAACTTCTCTACTCTTTAATGTGGGACAAACCACATACCACTACACACAAACTATACTAACATCTGTCACATTAGTAATTCATTAATTCCTCACTTATTATTAGGGTTGGGCTCAGGCTGGACTGGAGGGTATTTTTTCAGTCCAATCGACCAGGCTGACATCCAAGCCCAAGTCTGCCCATTCAAAAAGGGCTCGTCGGGCCGAGATGTTTGCGGGTCAATATATATATATAATTTCAAGCCGGGCCAGACCGATTTTGAAAATCCAAGCCTGGCTCGACGCTGCAGGCTTAAATATCGAGCCCAGGCCTTGATTTTGGCCGGGCTGGGATCAGCCAGCCCACAGGTCAGGGTAAAATGCCCACCCTACTCGTTATACTATTTGTCTTTAATGGTTAACCTCTCATTATATTTTACTATGAGACCCACAATCACTTTACTTATTATTCAATTTATTTATAACATACAAATAATAATAAATATATTTATTTGACATAAATATTTTGTGAGTTAATATTTGAGGTTAAAAATAAAATATATCTATCATGAAAATAATTTAATTGAATTTTTAAAAATAATAATTTTTAAAAACAAAATAAAATGTTAAATTGGATAAATATTTAAATTAAAACAATATAGTTATGAATGAGAAGAAATTTGGATTAATCAAATAAAAATAAATTATGCGTAATAGCATGTAACATTCTCGGAAAAAAAATAAAGTATAATTTTGCCAAGTCTGATAAGGGGTCAAGTTGTGAAGTTGCCAAACGCAAGAACTGATTTCATATTATTAAAAACGTTAGGGACTAAAAGAGCATGTTTGCCATCTCACCACTTAAAAGTCAGATTCTCTCTCCTGCCTCATTTTTTTCAACCCGATAAACCACTATCTCTTTTCTCTCATTTTTGTTCTTTTGCAATTTCTTCCTCTTTTCTTTATGCTTTTGACTTTATTTGACAAATTCTATCCTCCAACCAACTTCCCACACCAAAAGGGCATCAAGTGATTAAAACTTATTTTGGAGCAAAAAGAACGGATTTTAAATTGGGTGTTCAAGGAATTCCGAATTTTGTTTGGCAATGATGAGAGCATTAATCTAGTAACAGAAAACGTTATGAGCATCATCAATAGTAAACGTTACGAGACGTTAATGTCCACTCATAAATGGCTGCTCTATAAATAATGGTCAGAGTCAACTACTGAAGGTATCCTCTATTCTCCACTTCTACTAATATTCTGCTGAATTTTCTACTGACTTGAGCATCGGAGACTCCCCCGGGGAGCATCCCGGCCTCTTCGTGTTCTGTGTTTTCAGGTATCGATGTGACGTTCACGATTCCCTAGTGTTCAAGTGTTCTAGTTCTTTTATTATTGTTGTTCATTTTCTGAGGCAACAACAAGTTGTGCCGTCTGTGGAGAAATTGAACGAAAAGTCCTGCTCGTCGATGATCGGGAAAGAGTACATCAACATCACCTACAACGCTCAGCATTGTGCAAACACATTCGAATCATGCTAGACATCCTGAAGAGTATGCAAGGAGAGTTGGTGTTGGAGCCTCAGAAACTGCCATCCCTACCGTTCCACTCGCTGACTATGAAGCGCTTAGAAAGCAGAACAAAGAGAACCAGAGAGCCTTGGGCTAGATGGCAACATTGTTTCAGCAGTTCCTCCCTCAGGCAAAACTTCCACCAACGTTGCATGCTTACGCCTAAAATGCTCAGAGTAGAGGAGTACCGAAAAGACACGATGCTCCACAAAAAAGCCATCGTCAGCCTACACAAATGCCTAAACAACCACATCCTCCACAGCGCCAATAGCACATTGACATTCCTATCCCTAGGATACCATGTGCTGAGGCTAGAAGGATAACTACCAGGAGGTGGTGGAGAGTATTTGCAGGGGAGAACCTAGAGTTCCTCCAAGGAAGGCTGGAGTGGAGCCCCAGTCCTCGATTAATGTTTGGGATAAGGTGGACAAGGAGAAGAAACGAAAGGAAAGAGAAGCACAAGAGGAGCCGAGCGAGAAGAAGGAGAAGTCGCAAGGCTCGAAAAGACATCATGGTCCATGCTTTGAAAAGTACACCCCACTGAATGAGTTTAGATCAACTATCTTGGCAGCAATAAGAGATTTAGGTCTCATTACTTTTCCTCTAAAGATCGACCAAGCTTTAGGAAGGAATATAGACGTGCACTACAAATACCATGATGCGAGTGGACACTCTACTAACAACTGTCGAGAACTAAAAAATAAAATTGAGAACTTGATTCGAGGTGGACACTTGGATAAATTTGTTGATACTGAAGCATCAAGATGGAAGCCAAACATAAGGATTGACGCTTAAAGATGTTGATCAACATAAGACCAACTAATCATGCTGCCACTTGGAATATTGATCTTTGATTTTTTAATGTACTTATGATGGTGATAAGAACTTGAATCTTTTAAGTTTTGTTATCTTTTGTGTAAAATGCTATTCTGAATAATAGCATCTCTCCTTTTCTACGTAAATGACTTCTTTTGTGAGTAAAGAACAGGTTGAGGCAAGCTGAGTGCTTAGCCACGCATATCGCAAAGAGCCTACAAGAAGCCGGACTCATGCAATTAAAAGTGCTAGAGCATAAGGTGAGTCCGAGCATGGACTTCTCACCTTCAACGCACAACGAACCATTTTGAAATTGCTAAAATGCAGCGTGAGTAGAAAATCTTGCGAGACATCGGGCTCTCACACGACAACTATGTGAGTAGAAAAGCTTGCTAGAAATCGGGCTCTCACGTGACGAATAGGTGAGTAGAAAAGCTTGCGGGAAACTGGGCTCTCACCACGTGATTAAAAGATAGACTGCGATGTGGCAATGGAGCACGAAGCTTGCGGGAAACCGGGCTCTTATTGTAGGACACACGGAGTGAAAAATTAAACATAGCATATAATCATCAAGCCTACGGGAAATCGGGCGTTGACTAATGATAAAGTGCTAAGGCGTGTGACAAGTGAAACCCCAAAATGTATTGTCATGAACGCACGAGACAGATTATTCGCTAAGTCATATGGCAAATGAAACCCAAGTGGTATTGTCATGAACGCACGAGACAGATTATTCGCTAATTCGTATGGCAAATGAAACCCCAAGTTGTATTGTCATGAACACACGCAACAGTTTATTCGCTAAGGCTTGTGACATGTGAAACCCTAAGTGGTATTGTCATGAGTGCACACGACAATTTGTCTACTTCGTCCTCAACAAACGAATCAACTCCTACCACTAAGACTCCACTGAAATCACTTGACCAAAAAGTCATTTGACCATGTGATTGGGAAGCAACGATGCATACAAGTTGCGCAGGAAAGAAAAGCAAACGATCAATAGTAGTAAAAAATAATTGGTTCTAGCTCGAACCTCATCACAAACTTCCCAAGGAAATGATAAACCTCCCGTGGAGATGAACTTCCCGAGGAAATGTTGAACATCAACATGTTGAAGATGATGATCTTTACGAAGTGGAGTTGAAATGACGAACTTCCCGAGGAAATAATGAACCTCCCGATGAGGTGAACTTCTTAAGAAAATGTTGAACCTCCTGAGGAGGTGAAATTCCCGAGATGATGTGAAACCTCTAGAGGAGGTGAGGTCCACAAAGAAATATTGAACTCATCTAGGAGATGAACTCCGTTGAAAAGGAGGTGAATTCTGCTGAGAAGGAGGTGAACTCTGCTGAGAAGGAGATGAACTCCCTGAAGATGTGGAGAACCTCGTGAGAAGGAGATGAACTCTAAAGAGACGAACTCAACTGAGGAAGAGCTGAACTCTGCTGAGAAGGAGTTGAACCCCACTGAGGAGGAGGTGAACCCTGCTGAAGAGGAGGTGAACTCTGCGAGCTTGTGAACTCGGCGAGTTAATAAACAAGTTGGTGAAAATCCACGAGTTGGTGTGAACTCGGCGAATTGATGAACAAGTTAGTGAAGCTCCGCGAAGTTGACATGTTGTTCAAGACGAAAAAAGTCGAAAAGCTTAAAGAAAATTCCTGCAAAAAAAGGATAAACAAAAAACTGGAGTATTAAAAAAAAACACTAATCACACGTCCAAAACGACGTGAAATGCGTGGAATAGAAAAAAACAAGCAGTCACGCAATTGGACAAGCGGTCGTTTTTCAGAGAAAAGAAGCGGCAAGTCGTTTTAGTCAACAGAGCAAACTGTAGCTGGAGGCTTAGGCGCAGGGTCGTCTGCTGGGTTGGTGAGCGGCATGTCGTTGAAGGATATGGCGCACGGTCGTCTGACATGGTTGGAAAACAACGACGAAGGCTTTTCCGCACAGTCGTCTGATGTGGCTAAAACACCACATGTCGTTGAAGGCAGAATTGAATGAGGCGTTGTCTGCAAGCAGTGAAAAAGTCATCGTTTCGACGAGTTGCGGTGATGTCGTTGCAGTAGGCAAACGCGGTGATGTCAGACGACATCGTTGCGGCGACGTGAGACAGCGTCATCACAGTAGGGAGGGACAGTTCCGTTCCGGTGATTTGAGACGACGTTGTTGCAGAGGGATAGGCAGTTTCCTCCCGTTGTTGCAGGAGATGATGGTGTTCATTGGTGTTGGAGGCCGAGGAGAATGACCTGAACAGCGGCTGGAGTTACAGCGGTCTAGTCGGCAGTGGCTAGAGTCATCCCACACAAACTGGTTTCCTCTGCAAAAGAAAAGACCCTCAAAAGAAGTAAAGCATAAACAAAGAACAGAAAAGAGAAAAAAAAAAAAGAAAAAAGAAAAAAAGAGGGAGGGGAAACCTAGAATGCCATAGGATGACGGCAAGAAAGGATTGAATGTATGTGGCAATAACACTTTGGGTGCTTTTGCTAGGGTTCTAAGAAGAATATGCCTATAATTGCAAGATTTTTGTGAAGAAATTAAAGACCAAGCGTGAATTATGATAGAAGAAATCTGATTTGAAGCAAGAATGAGTAAATCAAGCACATCAGAAAGGAAATTTGAATCAAATACAAAAGGAAGGGCTAGAATGAGTCCGGCGGCAAGCAAAAAAAAGGTGGACAATGAAAACATATATAATTGGGTTTTCCAGGACGATTGATTAGGGAGAAGGAACTAATCTGAGAATATTTAGAATTAATGAGGACAGCAGCGAAACAAATCCGGAAAATGCAATTGCAAATCAGGAGCATGAAAATCAAATCAAATCTGAAGCACTGATTTAGGAACCAGACTGATTAGGAAAGAAGAAAAAAAGGTTGGAGCCAAAACCAGAAACTCGGTGACAATTCTTAAAAAAAGAGAGAGAAATGATTTTTGGGCCATATATGGATGAAAAAGCCCTTCACACAGCATCCAAGCAAATGGGCTCAGGTGGATAAAAGTTCACTTAACATAAACCTAATAGAATGGGTTTATCAAGGGTAAAAGGCCCGGCAGGAGCCTTAAAAAAATATCACAACAAGGCCTCAAAGGGGTTATGAAATTTGCGAGATGCATCCCAGACAACACTTATGCCGAAGGAAAACTCTGCTCACAGTGATAATAAAATTTGTACTCTTATCTTTGGAAAATCCAAAGAAAAGAGTGGGGAGCAATTGATGAGAGCATTAATCTAGTAACGGAAAATGTTACGAGCATCATCAATAGTAAACGTTACAAGACGTTAATGTCCACTCATAAATGACTACTGTATAAATAGTGGTTAGAGTCAACTACTAAGGGTATGCTCTATTTATCACTCCTACTGATACTCTACTGAATTCTCTACTGACTTGACCGTAGGGGATTCCCCCGGGGAGCATCCCGACCTCTTCGTGTTCTGTGTTTTTAGGTCTCGAGGTGACGTTCACGATTCCTTAGTATTCAAGTGTTCTAGTTCTCTTATTAGTTGTTCATTTCTGAGGTAACAACAAGTAAGAATTTTTAGTTTAAGTTACTTAATTTAATATTCTCACTTGAAGAATTAGAGTATTTGAATGTTGTTTCATTGTGGGTGTTGATGTGGTAGAGTAATTTTAGAATTTTGGTGGCTAAGATTAGAAAAAACTTGGAGATTGAATGTCATCCAAATTTAATGAAATTCAAGGTCAAATTCTAATTTACTCTAAGAGTGTTTAGGTGCTAATAATTTAATTAGATCTAGAAATGTTAAGAATTTTGTTGCATGCATGTGATAGTTAGTTTAAAACCTTGGAATTGTGGTTTGGTGAAATTCTTAGAAAAAATGTTAATTGAGTTATAATTATTCTATCGGGTATTTAATTTGATTGATAACATGGAGATGCTTATAATATAAGGGAGATTCTGTCGAAATTTTGTTAAAAATGATAGAGGTTTAATTGTCTTTCTTAATATAGTTAATATGGTACACGAAAAAATCATTAAGGTTAGCATGTTCAGATATCCGAGGCGTTTGAATTTCGAGGCGGCCTCACTCCCCGATTCTTGTACCTGTCGTGGCCAAATTTAGGTCATTACATAGCAAATTACATAAAAAAATGCGAAATTTGCATTAAAAATAAATTGCACAACTTAAAAATTACATAAATAACAAAAAATATAAAAATACACTAATTTTTATCTCAAGTCTCCCCAAAATGGATGTGGAAAATTTTGCATTTGTGGATAAAAAAGGATATGATAAATTGGGTGCATTTTGTGAATTTTGGCAATATTCAAATTTGGTGGAAAATATAAATATGACAGGTTTTAAAATTTTTGTATATTTGAAGGATAAAATTATTCATAGTTGGATTTTAAGAAAATGATGAATTAGAATTTGGATCTATTTTTTTTTAGACAAGAAGAAAAAAATTGAGATGGTAAAATATTGAATATGAAAAAAATGATCTATTCATAGTGTTGTAGAATTCATTAAAAAAGAATTGTCGTTGAATAATGGCTAAAAAAGCATGAAATGAAAAAAAAAATAGACAAAAGACGTTGATGTGTGATGAATGAAACAAAAAAAGACGAAACACAAAGAGGCGTAAACGAATGAAGAAAAAAAAAACATAAAAGATAAAATAAAAATTAATAAAAAAAATATTTTAGTGAAACCCACTTATTTCATATGTTTTAACAGAATGAAGCGCATTTATTGTGATTGGGTGGGAGAGCTGGAGTGATTGGGTGGTTAATACTACATTTATTGTGCAGTATAGTTATTCTAACAATGATTATTCTTATGAGTGTCACGTGTCGCCTCATTAAATGCACGTAACACTAGTTAAGAGGAACAATCCATGCCCCCACCACATCATTCAGTCATGATAAATTCATTTTTAAAATTATTATTGTAATTACAAAATTTTAATATCATGAATTATTAATAAAATTCTAAAACTATAGAAATTAATTTAGAAAATAAGTCTAACTTTAAAAATACTAGAAGAAATTGTCATTAAACAAATAAAACAGAACAAAAAACCAATTTAAACCAGTTAGTAAAGTGCAATATTAATTAGCGCAATCATACTAACATCCAAACAAAGATGGCCCGATGTTACATGATGGCAAGCAGGAAAACAGAAAAAGAAAGTTTAGAAAGCAATGCCCAAAATTGTGTGATTAATTAATTGTCACCCAGATGCACCAATAGTGCATCGTATAGCTTCTGCACCCTAGTTAGCTTTGGTTGGTTTGGGAGTCTAAGTGTTGGAATCAACCAAATTGATCATGATATTTTGCGATGTTTATTTTTGAATTTTCATAGATTATAAAGTAATAAATTGAGTATCAATAGACTTTAGCTTAGTGATATTAAAATCTTCTCTGGTATTAAAGATGAGAGTTTTGATTCTCAATAAGAAGTAAAATAAAAATAAAAATTTATTGGATTATAAAGTGTAAAGAGTTTTACGTGTTAAGAAAATAAACATATGTATTGCAACGCTTGATTATTTTCATTCTTTTCAATGATATATTTGGCTCCATCACGAAAATCAAACCGAAAAAGACTTCCATATGTGTACATTGTAAACTTTTGGTTACCATGTTCTTAATTTATATCAAGATACTTGATAGAAACTGTCGGCATTGCACTGACCACAGATATACACAATCTTGAGTTGCACTATGCCCACGCGAAACAAGTCACTTTCTACTCATGGAAAACGTCACAACAGCAGCTTCTTTCATTATCGTACATAAAAAAATCATGCATTTGAGATTCTAAATAAACACATGCCCTAGCTGCATAATTATATGCCTGTATCATCTTCATTTTCTAGCTATCTCATTTTCTAGCTGCTTAATTCTATGCCTGCATCATCTTTATTTTCTTCTATGCCCAAGCTCTAAGCCTCTTTTTTTTTTTGGATAAGTTTCATGTTTTACTCTATATAAACACATATGCACCCACTATTATCATCTTCATTTTCTAGCTATCCCATTTTCTTTCCTGTTCTTGATATATATAAAAAACGAAACCTCAGCCTTGAATTTGAAATTTTAAGTTTTGGTCAATTTTCTGTCGTGTTTTTTCTTTGGGATGAATTGTAGAATTTTATTCATCTAAGTCACAGGTAGATTAGAGATACAGGAAAAGCCTCCACTACTCGAGGTTTTCGCACTTACAAGGCTACAACACCGAGGAAGGAGTAGAAAACTGTTACAAATGCAAAGTGCAGCGCTTGAAACTGCCATGTCTCCTGAACAGGTTAAATGGGAAGGTAAGGCAAGTGTTGAGATGGCAGAAGCAAAGGCAGAGCAAATATGGCCATTTTTGGAGGACTTTTGTGGGCTAAACAAGTGGTTTCCAACACTCACTACATGCACTCAAGTCGAAGGAGTCAATGGCGAACCGGTTGTGTTCGTTACTGTGCTGGTTTCAAGACACCAGTTGACAACAATGGCAGTAACAATGGAGAAGTAATAAATTGGACTAAGTAGAAACTACTCTCGATTGATCCAGGTAACATGGTATTTAGTTACTCGATCATTGATGGAAATGTTGGGTTCAGTGGTTATGTTTCAACTGTCAAAGTGTTGCCTAAAGAAGATGATCATGTCGGGTGTAGCATTGAGTGGAAATACGAGGTCAAGCCAGTCCGAGGTTGGAAGCTTCAGGATTTGGATTTCTTTATGGGGACCGGTTTGAAAGTCATGGCCGAGCGAATGGCTGAAGCTCTCCGACCTCAAGCAAGTTAATTAATATCGAAGATGATTTCACTATCATTAGATATGAATAAAATTAATGTTAGTGATGTTCTCTTAGAACATATTTCTATGTTTTAAATGAATAATATTCCATTTCATATCAACTTTAAAAAAATTAATACCACTAAGTTATAAATTATAAATTGATTAAAGTGATGCCGACAATTTAGTGGTTGTGTTTGTTAAATATGTTGCTGTTGGAATTATTAAACGTGGGATGTTTGAGGAAATATCTTCGTTGCTATAGGTTTTTATAGATTTTGTTAGACTGTGCGGACAAAATCTTCTCGTACTCGTACTGTTAAAATTACAATGGTGATGTATTGACCTCGGTGGCATTTCAAAAAGATAATTAAATGGGCCAATACTAGTTGAAAAGTTTTAATTATTTTTCTGTGATTTATATGAATGAAATGTTAAGGATATCAACTTTAAAAAAATAATATGGGGCACTTGGTGATAAAATGAAATCTTTCCTCTTACAATATTACATTTATTCCTTACTCTTAACTTCTGTTTAAGTTCATCTTATTTTATGGCAAAATCTATTGCATGAATTTGTGTTTGATTTTGATTTAAGAGTAGAAACTAGGAATGCAAAAAGGCAACATATGCATTGATTGGGTTTTCATATGTGGTTTCGGTAAATGAGTGCTCAGAGAATGTCAAATAATCATAATCATAAAAGACCGTCAAATAATGATTATGATAACTAGGCTTATTAAATCCTAGAATTAGAGTAATGGATAATAAAGGATGCATCCATCATAAATTAGAGCATCACTAGTGTTCGATAATGCTCGGTTTGTAACCGAGCACTAGCTGCTGAGTCAGCAACCTTCTCCATTAGAGGAAGGTTGCTGACAAATAACTGGTTGATTGTGCACAGCCAATGAGGTTATTGTGCAAGTTGTTTATTTTTTTTCCTTCCAGCGGTTAGCTCTCTCTCTCTCTCTCTCTATAAATATGTTCTTACTCTTCTCATTCTCCTCTCCCAACTTGATTATTTTCTTTGACAAAATATGGATTCAAACCAATCATCCTTTCAAATCTCTAATTTTTATAATTTTCAAAATTCTCAAAATCAAATTACACTGTAAACACAACCTAATCCCTTCATTTGCCAAATTTACCAATTTCTCAAAATCAATCTTCTTCATTCATTCCACCAAATTTTCAATTTACTCAAAATTATCAAAATCAACCATATCCTTATTTTCCACATTTTTTGCAAAATTATCTGTCACAACCTATTTCCGGGACCATGACCGGCGTACGAGGCGAACCGTCTATGGGAACCCGACTCATCTCTCATAAGCCTCATAGGATCAAAAGCTCTACCCATTCATTTTTTTAACACATTTGCAGAAAACATATATAAGTATTTGAAAATAATATTTACCATATATATATCTCAAAATGTAATATATGAAAATCTATACAAAACGATCTAATCGCAAAATAGTGTATAAAAGTCAAATAAACAAATCTCATAACCCTACAGTATATCGGGATGGAGCATCTACAACAAAAGACGTAGCCCGGCAAAAAGGGCGTTACTAACCAAAAATATCTATGTGTCCCACTGGGCTGGGGAATGTCTGAAGGTTGTTGAGTGAAGTCAACCTGTCATCATAGAAACAAGACAATACAGAGAAGCAAATGGGTCAAACCCAGTAAGTGAGGGACAACACTCCAGATTGCTTCATACGTGCCTCACAAAGACTGGTTTGAAAACCATTTAAAACTATCACATGCAGTATACATATATACACATTATGTACATAGTATGATTTCTAGGAAAGACGTTTCTAAAATGTTTGCACCAAAAGCAAACACATACACTTTGGTAAAATACTATCCAAAAACCCAAATATACATGATCATACAGAAAACATGAGGAAAGAGAGGATTAGAAACCCAATCTTACCTCAAGAAATTCAAAGAAAGTGATGAGGAACGTGAGAGATATTGGAAGCGTCTGAGAGGAGTGGATTGGAAGAAATGACAACTTGAGATCGGTTTCGGGTCTTTAAAGACGAAGAACACCGACACGTCATTCCACTTTTACCCAGATAACTCGAGTTACACAATGATTAACTCGAGTTATATGAACCTCGCCTAATTCGAGTTACAATTCTGGATAACTCGAGTTATATAA
>CAODLS011750817.1:0-12317 GCA_948243855.1 Flueggea neowawraea | reverse complement strand
GTTAACTTGTCTAATTTCTTCAGAATTGGCAAATTTTATCAATATTAAAACAATGGATGACATTTATGTTACTTGTTTTTGCAAACAATTAAATTTATATTTTTCTTTGTTGAATTTTTCTTTATATTATGTGTTCAATGTATTGTTTTAGAAACCTTCAGTCCAATGGATTAACTGGAAGTCTGCCTTCTGAGTTCGGCAATTTGAAGAACCTTACAGAACTCCTGCTTGATAGGAATAGACTCCAGGGAATTGTTCCTGCTAGTCAATCAGATCTCACCAATGGTGAAAATGGGATGTAAGTACAATATTTGTGTATGTACCTTGATGTTTTCGGTTGCTTTCGAAATTCTAAATCATATATACCATTTCCTTTTTCTTTAGATATTATAAACTGTGTAAGCCTTTTTGGACATAAAATGCAAGTGGATCATTGTGGCTGGGGTGTTATATCTGTCTTTTTTTCGGAAAAAGTTATATCTGTCAATTTGTTGCTCCTTTTTTGTGTATAATTTTCCATTTAATGGGATCCACGAGAAAATTGTGCAAATTGAAGATTATCCCTGCATTCTTTCCATTTTTGTATGAAATTATATGCTTATGTTCTCACGCTAAGTGTGTGAATGTTTACATGTGGTGCTATACCTGCTCTAGACAATGGAGAAACTATTGCCTTTTGATTAAATCTTAGTAAAAGGGGTTAGTCAATTTGAAGAACATTCTTGATGTCATTGGAAAGGACATGATGGGAGTTAATTGAGTTTAATTAGTTGGAGAATTTATGCATTCAATAGTGTAAAGTGTGGACTGGGAATGAACTTTTTCTTGGTAGTAGTTGGACAACTTTTCTGAACCATCTTGTGAATTTTGACTTGAATTTCTACAATTTTTGATACCTTGTTATAATGAAATTATCGGAGAATATAACCAGAATTTAAAATTTAAAAGGTGTTCATTTGTCCTTCTCATTGCGCTCATATTATCTTACTTTTTAAGTTCATTTTACTATTTCAAGTGAACTGCGAAAAGCTATTTTGTTATCTCAGCAAGTCACGCACGGAAGAAGCTGAATTTTCCAAGTTCCACTCTACTATGAAGCGTGGTGATATTGTTGGTGTCACTGGATTTCTAGGTTTGAGATAAGATAGTTTTCATGAATTTTCTATTTTTGTTCAGTTTAGAGTTTTTTAATGCAGAGTTTATTAAAGAAATCATGAAAATAGATGTCGCTGCCTATGAAGTATTGTAACTATGGAAAACATAGCCATCTGTACTTCCTTGCCTTTCCTTAAATTTATTGCTATCACCTGGCCATCAAGAATTAACAAAATTTTTGTGAATATGAAATTGTTGGATGGATATTTTTTACTCTGTATTTTTATTGACTAGAGGATAGGGTTACGTTTATATCTTTTTGTTGAATACCTAGTGTGATAGCGCAAGCATAATATAGGGATAAAGAAAGTACAAATTTTGAAAGAAACTGTGGAAGTGTGTTGAGTCTTTTTAAAAAAAAAAATAAATTTAGACTATTCATAATATGTGAGTAATTATTAAAAACAAACAAGGTTATATTAATAATTATTGAAAATAAATAAGGGTATAATAGTTTAAATTTTTTTTTCCACATGCTTGCATTTATACATGTTATGATTATTACTTTCATTATGTATGTATTTTGCTTTAAATTTTCGTAGTCATTGATTTAATTACTAATTTTCAGATTTTTTTCCCAAATGAAACTGGAGAGATCTATTGGTTTGCTTATTTGGAAGGTGATGTAAAAGAAATGCTAGAATTATATTTTTTTTCGAAGTCATTATCTA
Organism: Flueggea neowawraea; assembly: GCA_948243855.1. Classification (NCBI taxonomy): domain Eukaryota; kingdom Viridiplantae; phylum Streptophyta; class Magnoliopsida; order Malpighiales; family Phyllanthaceae; genus Flueggea; species Flueggea neowawraea. The sequence continues at coordinate 10,491 of CAODLS011750817.1, read as the reverse complement.
TTTGTTGTTGTACTAGGGATTAGATTGAGTTTTTAACAGTTTGATATTTTTCTTGTATTTTTATAAAGGGATTTTATACTTTGAATTTATATTAATAACAAAATCTCGATATTTTTGGTTAAATGGTTAATTTGTAATTTTGATTCATTTTTAAATGGTTAACAAATGCACAAGTAATTAAAGATAACTAGTTTTAGCCGTCAGGACATTGTCCTGAATACTATAACTCTATTTTTATTTTTTTATAAATATTTGAGACTAGATTCAAATAAAAAATTATAAAAATATAAGAATTAATACTGAAATTTTCAGAAGATTTATTTTCATATTTGTTTATTTTTTTAATAAAAAAATGAATATTGATTGAAATATTGAATATTTTAATAATAATAATCACATGTCATGCAATTCAAATACTAAGTGTTAAAATAATATTTTGTCAAATTCCACATTATTATAAAAGTGTGTTCAATTTTTATAGATTATATAGATTTACAGTGTTGATGAATAAATAAATTTTGAAAAATTAGTAGTGGTTATTTTAACAAAATTTAAAACTTAATAAACTTTTTTTGTAAGTTTAATTTTACCAAATTTAAACTTTTAATAAATTAATTATGTAAATTAAAAGTGATATAAAAAATTTAAAGTATGTAAGTATTTAGAAGACAAGAAGTTATTGCTAATCATCAAAATGAAAATATTTTCTATATAGTAAGTTAATTCTTTCCCCAATGTTTGCTCACAAAAAAAAAATCTATCACCAATGAATAATTGAGTTCTTCGTATTGAGTCTAATTAATTGTTAGAGATAATTTAGAGTATTGATAAATAAATAAATTCTAGAGAAAAAGTTAATTCTTTGACTAAAGAAAGATTTACTTCTTTGATCAAAGTTGTAGAAAAATTGAGTTCGCTAATGACGTTAATGGATGAAATTCAAATCTATTAGTTATGAGTTCGACTAATAAGTTCAACTAAATGATTCCTTAAAGTAAAAAAAAATCATCTAATGTTCTTAGTTAATTAAAAGAGTTGACATGATATCTTAATAATCAAAGTAGAACAAGTAATTGTTAGAAATAATTTAGAGTATTGATGAATAAACAAGTAATTGTTCACTAATTGGACAATTTTTAAATATGTATCATTCATATAATTTTTATTGCAATCCTGAAAATTGTTGGAAAATAAAAATTATTGAAAATCAATTTCACCAATAATGTCAATAGATAAACTCAAATATTAGTTACAAATTAAACATTTTCTTTTAAAAGTAAAATATTTTGTCCAAAATTTCTTCTAGAATATGATATGCTTGATTGTATATATTAGTAAAATATTACTATATTTTTAATAATTTCTTAAAGTAAAAAGTCATCTAAGTTGTAAAAATTTTAAAATAAGTAATATGCAAAATAAAAATGCGCAACAATTTTTAAATTCACATATAACTACAATAAAAATGCAAAAAATATTGATAACATACATGTTTTACCTTTTAATGTATGAGTATATGTATTCTCTGTCAATTTATAAATATATCACTAAACGTACTAAAAATGTCATTTGTTTCTTAAATAATGCTACTTTAGGAAAGAAAAGTAACAAATTTATAAATCATATATAAGTACTACAAAAACACAAAAAGTTGTAATTAACTTACATTTTTTTCATTATTTGACATTTTATATACATGCTACTTTTTATATGTAATATGTCATTTTTTCCTAATAATATGTTAGTTTATTGAAAAAAATAACAAAATTTGTAAATCACATAAAAGTACTATAAAAACACAAAAAGTTATAAATAAGTTACATATTTTTTTATTATTTTTCTTTTTATATACATATCATTTTTCGTACGTAATATGTCATTCTTTCTTAACAATATGTCACTTTACTGAAGAAAAACAACAAAATTTGTAAATCACATAAAAGCACTATATAAGCACAAAAAATTATAAATAAGTTACATATTTTTTTATTATTTATCATTTCATAAACATGTCATTTTTCGTCTTAAATATGTAATTATTTCCTAATATTATGTTACTTTATCGAAGAAAAATAACAAAATTATTAAATCACATAAAAATACTATAAAAACACAAAACGTTGTAAATAAGTAACATTAATTTTTCTGTTTTAATACATATCACTTTTTGCATGTAATTTGTCATTTGTTCCTAACATTATGTTACCTTACTGAAAAAAATAATAAAATTTTTAAATCACATAAAAGTACAATAAAAATACAAAACGTTGTAAATAAGTTACATATTTTTTCATTAATTCTTCCATTTTTATACATGCCACTTTTCGTAGATAATTTGTCATTCGTTCCTAACATTATCTTACCTTATCGAAAAAAATAACAAAATTTTTAAATCACACAAAAATACTATAAAAACACGAAAAGTTGTAAATAATTTACATATTTTTTCATTAATTTCTCTATTTTTATACATGTCACTTTTCGTATATAATTTGTCATTCGTTCATTACATTATGTTACTTTATTGAAAAAAAAAAAAAAATTTAAATCACATAAAAGTACTATAAAAACACAAAAAATTGTAAATAAGTTACATATTTTTTTCATTAATTCCTCTGTTTTTATACATGTCACTTTTCGTATATAATTTGTCATTCGTTCATAACATTATGTTACTTTATCAAAGAAAATAACAAAATTTTGAAATCATAGAAAGTACTATAAAAGCATAAAATGCTGTAAATAAGTTACATATATTTCATTAGTTCATCTGTTTTTATACATGTCACTTTTTTTTCTAAATTTATTATTTTTATCATAATTATGTCACTTCTTGTATAAAAAAGTAACATTTTTCAAAATGACATAACATAACTAAAAGTCACAAAAACATTAAAATAAGTTCAAATTGAAGCTTTTTTTGTCACTTTATAAATATATCACTATTCGTCTTAAAAATGTCACATTTCAAAAATTATGTTAAATAAATAAAAATAAAAAAATTTGTAAATGACATAAAAGTATTATAAAAACACAAAAACTTGTAATTAAGTAACATATATTTCGTTAATTTCTCTGTTTTTATACATGCCACTTTTTGTATATAAGTTATCATTCCTTCTCATAATTAAGTCACTTTTTCTATAAAAGTAATATTTTTTAAAATGACATAAAGTAACTAAAAAGTTACAAAAATATTGAAATAAGTAACAAATAAAAGTATTTTCTATCACTTTAAGTAGATGTCAATCTTCTTCTTAAAAATATTATTTATTTTTAAAATTATATTACTTTAGTAATGAAAAGTAACAAATCTGTAAATTACCTATAACTACTTAAAAAACACGAAGTAACGAATTTATAAATATGTCACTGTCGCACTTGCCCACTAAAGTCTATAAATTATAAAACTTAATGCCGAAATTCATTCACTCTAGACCGTGCTATATTTTTACCAAATTAATTCCTCATTTGGAAGCACAACTACATGATACTATTTTTAAAATTAACAAAGTGTTCATGCTAAACCCGTTAAATGATTTTTCCATGAAATTTTTTGCATAGGATTACATACCTTCTTTCAAACCATATTTATTTTTATGTATAGTAAATACAACATAAGATATATTCACTATGTAATTACATGCCTCGAAAATATTGGTACACCATTTGCCCTTTCTTTACTCTTCACATATTTTCTTCAGTCAACGATTTTTTTACAAATTTTCATGCATCATGTTGAATTTTCTCATGCTTCTCCAATTTTCTCTTGTGCTAGAAGTTTTTTTTCAATTTTCTAATGTACCATACAACTTCCAAGTAGTTATACGGTTTGACTTTCTATTTAATTTTAGTCATTAATATTCCCACCAACTCAATTAATATAAACAGTTAATTTAGAAAAATAAAATAAAATTATTGTTTGTCAAATTTTTTACAACTAAAATTAGATATGCAAAATTGAAGAATTTTTTTTATCAAAAGCATAATTTATGTATAAATAAATATAACATTATCTATAAGAGATTATACAACATCAAATTCTTTGATTTTCTCTTCAATTTACATACGGATTTTTTTTTTATTTTTAAGAAAAAAAAATGATATCATATCGACAAGAAGTGAATGTCGTTTCAACATACTATTATTGTCGATTTTTATTATATTGAATAAACAAATTAATTCTATGAATCTTTTACTATTTTTTCATATATTAAAATTGTTCTTTATCTTTAAAAATAATCACGGTTCACTCTTTACCAATTTTTATACATCAAATTGAAGTAGTTACCGAAATTTTCTCCAATTGAAAGCATTCCAATTTTCTCATTTACCAGAAATATTGTTAAGTAGCTATACGGTTCGACTTTCTATTAAATTTTACTCATTAATATTACCTAATGTTCCCTCCCATTCAATTGATATAAATAGTTCATTTAGGCAAGTTAAATTAAATTGTCATTTGCTTATAAAAAGTTAATTTTGATCGTAAACAAACTTTTCCTCCAGATTGTGCAATTTTTATGCACATCAGAGCAACTCAAGTGGGTCATTAATATTTTTTTATAAGCTGTGATCTCGTGTAGCCATTTTCATTTTAACAATTTATTCATCTAATGGTCTACAACTTTCAACTCAAATGAATGGTCAAGATCTTTTTGGTGTGACATTGTGTCAGGTGTCCCAATGTCCCAAGTAACTGTCAACTTAAGAACTATTTTTTTTTAACCTCATTAGTTCCTCATTTACAAGCATAATTAAATCAAACTATTTTTCAACTTAAACAAAATGTTCATTCTAAATCTTTAATGATTTTTTCAATAAATTTTGGCATATGATTACATACCTCATTACAATCCATATTTATTTTTGCACTAACTACATACAACATAAAATATATGTATTTATTTATACCTTTTCAATTTTCTCATGTACCATCAAACTTCTAAGTAATACGGTTTGACTTTTTATTTAATTTTGGTCATGAATATTCCCAACCACATAATTAATAAAAATAGTGAATTTAGGCTAATAAAATTAAATTATCATTTGCTTATGAATGATTAATTCAATCACTGTCCCACTAATACGAAATTAGTACAAATTGTCTATTTGATTTGTCAATTTTTTACAACTTAAATTAGAGACACAAAATCTCCGTTTTTTAATCAAAAGTATAATTTATGTATAAATAAATATAATTGACGAATTTTTTTATCAAAAGTATAATTTATGTATAAATAAATATAAATATGAACAAATGAGTTAGTCATAAATTACATATTAATTCTTCCGAAAACATGTCAAGTAATTCAGACACACAAACATCCCACACAAGTAGGCTTTCAAATTTTACTGCTTTCCATAAATGGCCCAACAATGAAAAATGAGAACAACTGATGCATTTACTTGTACGTGGCAAGTCTCATTTTAATTGTTTCCAAATCTAACGATCCACAATAACCATTTCTATGGCACAGATCACTACTTCAGTGACTTGAGTCAGGTGACTCAATGTCACTGAAGTAGCTGCCTAGACCTTGTGGAAGATCAACCTCTAGCAATAACCTTACGTAATTTCCCAAAATTTCAGCCATTCTTCGGTTGAAGAAGCCAATGGGTAAGTTATGGACTTGTACCCAAAAATTAATGTCTTCAAAAGGCACACACAGCGAACGTTACCTCTCATCAAATGACCAAGGCCCGCCCTTTGCCACTCTTTGAAAGTCTAGATAATGAAAGAATTTGAATACATACTTTACTTCCCCCAAATTCTTAAGCGCGACTCCTTTCCTTGGTTGCCATATACCCGCTAACGTGCCCTTCATAGCATGATAATTAATTGGATCCGTTGTAAGGAAACTACCACAAAACTTAGAGCTAAGTCCTGCCCATTCCAAATCAACTCCTCATCCATGGGAATCTCTGCCGCTTGCTCTTCATCGAGGGAGATCTGAGCATAAACCTCCATTATGTCATCACCTGTCATAGCTAAAGGATCGTTCGCCGCAACTGACTGCGGTCGAATAACAAAGATTCTAAGTGGGCATACTTTCGGGACAAAAGCAAAGTTCACAAATTGATCATCAGCTGGTACGTCTTCTAAACTAGGTTACACCTCAAATTTAAAGAAGAAATCAGAGTACTTCATAATTGCTATGGCTAATGATGGAGCAAAACCCAAGTTGATTTCGTTCTCCAAAGTAGGCGTACCTCTATATATAAAATTCCAGTTAAGAGAATTCTGATAGGTAGAGCAAAGGATTACCTCTGTAGGAAATGGGCTTGAATTCCTGATGTGAAATTTGCAGCACCCCTAGAGAGCTTTCTTAGTTTTCCAAGACTCTCACCAACTAGACTGGTGCCAATGCTCAACCAAGAAAGCACTATATAACAAGGTAGGAAACTGTCTAATCTCCAATTCATGGGACGAGTAATAACTTCCTTGGACATAGAAGTAGAAACTTGGACCCTGGCCGAGAAATTAAACTAGCACACTAAAGGGTAGACTATGTAAATTGATGTAATAAGTGATCGAGCATTGAGGAAACCAGACTTCGTTGTCCAGAGATGCCAGGTAGTGAGCTGTCTTGAACATTGATGCCAGGGGTGGGATCGAGAGGAGATTGGGTTAAGTTACACGAAGAGACTAGGGAAGATACAGAACATTCACTGAGGAGTGACGATGGGCTAGTGGGAGAGGGACTAATTGCAGGTAGTTGTTTTAATTGAAGCCATAAAGGAGGAGAAGTAATAACGAGCAGAAAACATATATGAAGGACGACTATGATTAGTCGGGTTTGAGTTTCAGGCGAATACAGATTTGGCATTATGAAATGCTCACAGTTCTAATATGAAACGACAAACGTACAAATTTTTGTGTTAATTCACTTGGATTTATCAGTCTTAACAAAAATACACTAGTTTCAAGAATAAAGATGAACTTTAGTACTTGTCGTGCAGCAAAATAGAAGCAAAAAAAAAAAAGAGCTACAACTCCAACCCAGTAATGTTGAAACAAGGGAGATGGAAGCACAAAATTCGGATTCTGTTTGATTGGAGTTCTCTCAGATACTGCCCACGAGAATGCGCATATCCTTATGCCGGCAAGTCAAATGGCTAGTGGGGACGAAGGAAATTCGTCAAGCTAGTTGAACAAGGGGCAAACCTGGTTTACATTATGAGCAGCCGCTTCTTGGAGAGAGTATATAAATCTAAAAGATGATGTCCACTTCCACAGACCCAACAGTCGTAGCTATTCAAAAAATCAATCCACGTTTACAAAAATCTGCAAAATTTCAATTCAATAGGGCAAAAAGATGTTAAAGAATGGACTATTTCAGCAATTTTAAGAAACCATTTCAATCAAGAATTTCATAACTTGGTGGAAAGATCTGACACAAGGCACCAAAAAGCAACGAGAGCTACTAACTTAAGCAACTTACCTCTGCATCTGGCAATGGGTCATACGTTTTCTTCTCAGTTTTGTCAAACACTGTAATCCCTGATATTCTTTGGACTCCAAGTTTAGTAGCAATCAGGTTCTGCAGAGAAAAGGCAACACCAGAAAAGGCATAAATACTGTTATCCTCGTATAAGGCAACACCAAGAGGCAAAAATTGTTATAACACCCAGCCATTCGATGAATGATCTTAAGCATTTTCACAAATAAAGTTCAGATATTACACAACAATTTATAACAAAAATCATATGGTAAAACATACCATACTTCCACCAAGTAGTCTCAACATTATTCAAGATTCATTTGCTTGCAAATAAAATTGGTCCAAATCATAACTGAAGCATAACTGTTAAAAAATGTGTGAGTCGAAGTTCTTTAATTGCTTTCATACCAGGTGGAAATTCGTGGTGCCGAATGCTTCCAACTGGGGCAATTCCTGTTCACAGGTGTCACATACATTTCAGCAAAACATATTGGAAACTAAAAATATACTCTCATTACATATCTCAGTTGACAGGAATCTTTCATCCTAATGCTGGGAGTACAGTTACTGGGCAGGTTGCAAGATGATTTCTAGGAAGTTATTAGATATTATGCATTCCGCAAAGTGGTCATGGGTATAACAATTAGCTTGCTGGCAATATTTAAAATGATTTATAATGATAGGATAACAAAGTTTTGTGATAAGCAATATCTCAAGCTTCATGTCAAGCAGTAAGCATTCTAGAGGAAAGAAAACAAAATGTGATGGAAAAAATTAGCCAAATTTGGTGAAGAAGAAGAAGAAGAAGAAGAAGACAAAAGGCCGAAATAGAGCCATACCAATGTCCGCAGACCATTGATCATAACAGCTTTCTCATCAAGCGTGTCATTTTGAGATAGCCACACCTCAAAAGGGCCTAATTCTCTATCTGTTCGGTTTTTCAGATTCAAGCGTACCTGCCACAATTGACTGGTCATCTTCTGAATGAATCAACTATCTTAAGAAAACTATACATGATTATGCCACCATAAAACAATGAAAAATTAAAGCAGCAGAGGAAATGATAGAAAGCATTTAAGAGACACAATTATTACTAAATTACTACAGAGGAAACTCAAAAGTGAAGTAAATTACTGAAAAAGGTCTATCCAAATTGATGACAGATGGAATCTCCGCAACATTGAGCTCAATCTCCTTATGCGTAACTGGCTGCAGAGCAAAATTAGCAATGCTAAATATAACATCGCCAAATGTGCGCAAAACAGAAAGAACAGATGCACATGTAGATATCTAATAAAAAGAAGAGACCATCCCTGTGAGTCTAACTAACTAAATCAACTCCGTAACGACAAGAGGATTTCAAGATATAGTAAAAAATGAACCAGGGTCCACTCAATTAAATGAAGACCCCATCTTGATTTTGCAAGTTGAAATTTACATGAAAAAAGAGGATCTAGGGCTCCATAAAAAGACCAAGAATGCATGTCATGCCAATATAGACATAAAGCCTGTCATTTACATGTCAAGTACACTTACAGTGCCAAGAATTTGCTGTGTCTGCAGGCGACCTGGTTCACCTAAATTTGTACGCCATGTTATTTGAAACTTACCAAGAACATTACTTAGCGGCAAACCCTGTGAAGAGAACTTTAACTGATAAAGATAGCTGTGAATTCCTCCGCCAGATTTAATGAGTACAGGTGGCTTGAAAACCTCCCTAACAACACAAATTCAGAGTTCTAAGATTACATCAATAATAAAAATTATAAAACATTAACGAAGAACTATAGTTGTGTCCAATGCTTATTGAACTGAAAAATATGACGCTGATTATGCACCTGGATAGAGAATTTTTCTCAGATTGGTCTTCATCAACATTTAGTAATTTTGCACTCCAATGTGGAGCTGGCTCAAATTCGACTTGGTCCATATAAAGATTTGATTTTGTATGATTCTCAATACATGCTTCTAAATACGAGCTTTCCTGTGATGTAACAAGAATTATATGAGGATGAAGAAATTAAAGTTGTTTACATAGAAAGGATCATAAACTTAACAGTAGAAAACATAGTCAAGAACACACCTTCACAACACGGACCTGCAAATCAAAGAAATCTATTGATCAGAACATCTGAACAAATCAACCGAAAAAAAAAAATTGATCATAGTTAGAAAACAGTCAGTTATTCACCTTTGTTCTGACTGAAAGTGGGTTAGCAACAATAAACTTGAAAAACTGCGGAAGATACTTCCGTTCACCATCACCGTCATTATAAAGAGCAGTGCACACCAACCTAAAAAGGTCACAAAGTGAGACATTTCAAATAATATGATTACAAATACAAGCACTAGCTGCTAAATGTACTAACGTATGAGCACCGAGTTCCTTCACATCATGTTCAACGATGAAATCATAACGGCCACCGGCACGAATGGATTCGACAGGCGTCTTGGACGTATCCAAAAGGAGAATCCTTTGCCTCTCTGTTTGAATTTCTGCCTACGTTTAAACACAAACAATTAACTTTCACGTACATGACGCAGTGAAAACTAAATAAAATAACTAACTCACCTTAATAATAACATCCCTAACTTCGAATTTGGAGCTGTTATTGATGCTTATATAGCTGCAAAACGTCTCTCCTAGATATATCGCGCTAAAAAAATAACAAAATTGAAAAGAAATCAACTTCAAATGCAATTTGTTGAATTTCAAAAATAGAAGGATTCAATTGGAATTTGCGTTTTGATACCCGAAGGATTGAGGAAGGACGAGGAGACCAGAGAGGCCGAGAGAATCGGATGGATGTTGGAGGAGGAATCTATTGCGGTAAGATAGATCAGTGGAATCGGAGGGCTTCATGACGTGGCTGTCTATGAGAGAAGGGAGATGAGATGCAGCGACTGGATCGTCCAAGATGTCTTCGCCGACGATGAGATCGAGAGGGTCCAAACGGAGAGGAGTGTCGACGTGGAAAGAAGGCCTGCATAGCCTCATTACGCGAAAGGCCAGCGAGTGCGTTCCCGGTGTTGAGCTCATTGTTCG
>CAODLS011750752.1:0-10038 GCA_948243855.1 Flueggea neowawraea | reverse complement strand
TTCTCAAACCCCTTTATATAGTTAACAAGTAATACAAGTCAAAACCAATTAGAAAAACCCTAATTGAAACTCTAAATCCTGTCAAAATTTATTACACGGTCAGTGAAGTAAAGACACAAACAAATCTCCTCGAGACACGACCATTCATTCGTGTCCGTGTAGCCCCAAAAAACCCGACAAGCCAAGACACGACCGTGACCAAAGTTGTGTCTGTCAAGTTCTTGTCTCTTTTGGCTTAAGTGCATCACACAGCCAATCTCACGCCCGTGTAATTCCCCGTGTTCGTCCAACAATTATTTTTTCTTTACAAATCCGTCCTTATTTGACTTGTATCACTTTCTATAAGATTTTAGTTTTAATTTTGATCAAGAAATTCACTCCAATCTCAATGGCAACTGTAAAGTTGAAGCTTTTTAGGGCTTTTTCCGACTTTTTGCCGCTCAATGATTGTGGATATGATAAGATAAAGAAAGTGTTGGAATGTGAACCCACCATCTATTGCGGTCACCTAATCTTTTTTCGACCTAATTTTCTCACCAGTGTCCATCGAACTATGTTTTAAGGCCTATCAACAGTCCATCTGCATATCTAATAGTTTATTGAGAAAGAAGTGCAATCAATCTGCATATTAATTTCTAAGAACAGAAGTCAAATTAACTAAACCAAAAATTTTAATTGGAAATTTAATTATAGCTTATTAATGAAAAGAAATATTTGTGGTGTAGATGTGGCCAAATCTGATAGGCAAAGGAAAGGAAGGAGGAGTAGACGTGATACAAACATACGTGTTTTGGAACCTACATGGGCCTAAACCAGGACAGGTAGTTCCCATCCATAATTACTTTAGTTATATATGGCAATCTAGTCCTAACATTATCTCTAAGCTGCTACTACTTGTGCAGTATAATTTCAATGGAAGATAAAACTTGGTCAAATTCATCAAGGAGGTTCAAGCTCAGGGACTCTACGTGTGCCTTAGAATTGGACCTTTCGTCGAAAGTGAATGGACTTACGGATACCCTTGTTTTTTGTTTAATGCCTTCATTTTTAGTATCATTTTTAGTTATATTTATAATAACAATACAATGATCATTTTTTAAGAGAATGCTAATTTTTCCATATTATGCACATGACATGTCAGGAGTTTTCCATTTTGGCTTCATGATGTCCCTGCACTGTTTATAGATCAGATAATGAACCCTTTAAGGTACACAATAATTTTGGAACAGGAATTGTTACTTTATATTCTGTTTTAATTATGAAGTTTACAGATCCACCGGTTCTGAGCATTTGATGCATTTTTTTTGTCCTAGTTTTATATGAAAAATTTCACAACTAAAATAGTGGACTTGATGAAGTCCGAGGGTCTATATGCTTCACAAGGAGGTCCAATTACATTATCACAGGTGCCAAAACCAAATCTGTGGTTTTTTGAGCAATTCTGTTATTGATTCTTACTGAATTTGATAAATAAATGCAAGTAAATCTAATGAAAAAAATGTGGTATCGACAATGTAGATTGAGAATGAATACCAAAACATTGAAGCTTCATTCCACGAGAAGGGCCCTCCATATGTCCTGTGGGCAGCAAAAATGGCAGTCGATCTTCACACAGGTGTGCCATGGATTATGTGCAAGCAATCAGATGCTCCTGATCCTGTGGTCATTGTTTTTCCATTTTTTTTAATTTCCAACATAATTATCTCTAGTTTTCTTCATAATAAGGAATACATGAAGATCGTATGTATAATTCGTGTGTTGCAGATAAATGCATGCAATGGAATGAGATGTGGAGAAACTTTTGCAGGGCCTAATTCACCAACAAAGCCATCACTCTGTACAGAGAATTGGACATCATTGTAAGTTTTTGTTTCTGCAGAGGATGCAATACAAATTATAAAATCGAGTGAATGTTAAAACATTATCATTATATTTTTTATTCTAATGCATCAATTATTTAAAGCTAACAAGTCTACGGTGTAGAACCTTACATACGTTCTGCTGAAGACATTGCCTTCCACACTACCCTCTTCATCGCTGAGAATGGAAGCTACGTAAATTATTACATGGTATTCATAAATTCTTACATTCAACACAACTGTAACTTCAAGTGTGACTGGGTACTAATTTACTGTTCTAATATATATAGTACCATGGAGGAACGAATTTCGGAAGAACAGGAGCATATTACATGATTGCCAGTTATTACGATCAAGCTCCTCTTGATGAATATGGTGAGTACTAGTTGTCTTTGCACACTTATTTGTAGAGTTGATGTCACGAACCAGAATCGAGCCATGACCAGTGTACAGGTCAAACCGGATAGGTTATTGCAGATGATAATGTGAACGTTTATATGAGACTCGCAGGTATGATTTGGCAACCCAAATGGGGGCATCTTAAGGAAATGCATGCTGCAATCAAGTCCTGCTCCACAACTATGCTCCAAGGAGTCCAAACCATTCTCTCTTTGGGACAATTACAACAAGTAATGATCCATGTTGTCTACATTCTTGCATAAATTTTTGCAACACAATTAATAACAATCCGTTTGTTTAATTTCAGGCCTATGTTTTCAAAGACAATACAAGAGGAGGAGGATGCGCTGCATTTCTAGCGAACAATGATCTGACAAATAATGTAACTGTTGAATTCCAGAACAAAACATTTGAGCTACTACCAAAATCAATTAGTATTCTACCTAATTGCCAGAACATAGTCTTCAATACTGCCAAGGTACATGACTCATGTTTTTGGAATTAGAGTATTAACGATCTGTTAATTTATGGTGAATATCATGGCTGCAGGTAAATGCAGGATACAACAAGAGAGTAATAACATCAACTCAGGGGTTTGATGATGCTGATGGATGGGAACAATACATAGATGTTGTTCCAAGCTTCTTAGATACTTCAGTTGAAGCAGATACATTGTTGGAGCAGATGGGCACCACCAAAGATAAATCAGATTATCTTTGGTACACTTTTAGGTACCTTCATACATGTACTCCCGTGACAGCTTTACTTGTTTGTCAAATACAATTGATTTTTCGAAGAAACAGTGGAATTAATTATTGATTTGGAACAGCTTTCAAACCAATTCAATCTGCACAGAATCGGTGCTTCATGTGGAGTCTCTATCACATGTTGGATATGCTTTTGTCAACAGCAGTTATGCCGGTATGAATAATTATGTCATTCATTAAGAGCTTAATTCTAATTTCTAGTAATTTTGAATGTAGAATTTGTAATAATAATTTATTTTGCAGGCTCTGCTCATGGAGTTTTCAAAAACGGTTCATTTAAATTGGAAGTACCACTTACATTGGACACTGAAACAATTAATTATATTTCCATACTCAGTGTTATGGTTGGATTAAAAGTAAGCTCTGTTAAACTGAATTATGTTTCTGTGATCATACAAATCGTGAAAAATGTCAAAGGTATAAGTCTGGAAAGTTTGAAGTGTTTTTGTTTTCAATGAAGGATTCAGGAGCTTATCTTGAGAAGAAGTACGCAGGCTTGAGTAGAGTGGAAGTTCAATGCAGCAAAGAAGAAATTTATAATCTTAGCAACAATTATAAATGGAGATATAAGGTGAGTTCCTTAACATAAAAGATTGCATCTTGGCATAATTAGATATGAAAAAGTATAATTAATGTTCGATTATTTACTGATCATTGCAGGTGGGGTTAGTGGGAGAGAAGTTAAAGATACACAACATAAAATACATGCAAAAAGTGGAGTGGAAAAAGCTTGAAGTCAATTCCATTCAACCACTTACATGGTTTAAGGTCATACCAATTATTCGTTCATTTATTTTCTGCAAACAAATTAAAACAGAGAAAAATTGTTGAATAACAAAGATATCTGTGGTTATGGCAGACTGACCTTGAAACACCAACAGGAAAGGAAGCAGTGGCATTGAATTTAAGCAAAATGGGGAAAGGACAAGCATGGGTGAATGGACATGGCATTGGTCGCTATTGGGTTTCATATCTAACCCCTAAAGGACATTCTTCTCAGTCACTGTAAGCATTACTTTGTCTTTTCTTACGAGATTTCTGGGTCTGATGTCCATTTTATTGTAAGTAAGGCCTCATGAACTAGATTTATTAATGTATAATGGTGCAAAAATATGTTGCTAATCTTGTTTCTCTGTTTTTGTAATGGTGTAAAAAGGTACCATATTGCACGGGCATTCTTGAAAAGAAGTAAGAATGTGTTGGTGATACTGGAAGAAGAACCAGATAGGAATCCTCTTTCTATTTCATTGCACACCATTTCCACCACCTCTAGTGTCAGACAACATAATATTGTTTCTAGTTACTATAACACCTTGTAATTTTATTGTATTCTAATTAATTAAGCTCCAACGTCCATGCATCCATTCATCATTCTTACTTCAATATGACTTCACTTCTTTTGTTATATTGATTCATTATATTTTCAATTGTTTTTTTTTTAACTTTTCAATTAAACATATTGAAAAATATAATGAGATGAAGAAGTTTGCAAGACTTATAGTTGAAATTGAGATTATTTAGCATCACTAGTGGGGGCTAATAACCCCACTAACTGTCATGTCATCAACCTTCCCATTTATGAGAAAATTGATATTTTTCCATACACCAACCATTGGGATACTGTCAAGTGATGTTAGTGGACCCCACTTACTAATTTACATTTTTTATTTTCTTTATTTTTTTCTCTTTTCTTTATTTTTTTGATTTTTTCCCTTTCCTTTTCTTAGTTTTCTTTTTTAATTAATTTTTAAAACACTATAAATAGATATCTTTTCTTCAAATTTTCAATAATTCAATTTTTTATTTTATATATATTATTAAACATATCAAAATATAATTTCAATTAAAAAATAAGTAAAATAACTCACACAAAACATTTATGTCCATTAAATATTTTTGTTATAATTTATAAATTATAAATAAATAAAATAATAAATAAAATAATTATAAATCTCATATTAAAATCAAATAAAGAGTGAATTAATGACGTGATAAAATCATTAGTTTGTGTAACGATTAGATATCTTGGAGAAGCGGTAATAAAGAAACATGGTTGATTTGAAGAATGATTGAGAAGGCAAGTGATAGACAAGCTGGATGATGGCCATCACATAACTGGCAGCCTCCAGGGGCGTTTATAGTGCATTGAACTATTTATAGTTTTATAGACTATCACATCAGTAATTTATTAATTTTTTATTTATTATATTATTTTTTTCTAATTCTTAAAATCTCATTATACTTTATTATAGAATTCGCAATCACTTCACTCATTATTTAATTTATTTATAATATAACTCAAAAATATATTTATTTCATATAAATATTTTTGTGAGTTAATATTTATTTTACATAAATAGCAACAAATATATTTATTAAATAAATTATTTCATTAAATTTTTAAAAATAATAATTTTTAAAAATAAAATGATAAATTGAAAAAATATTTAAATTAAAAATATATTTAAATTAAAAAAATATATTTATCAACAATTGATGAAACAAAAATTAAAAGAAGGAAAAAAATTGGACCAAAACATGTGTAAATGTTGATTTAAAAAAAAAAACAAACAAAAACATTTCAGAAAAGAAACAGGTGGAGCCAACTGAATTTTGTCGTGCATCGCATAAGTGATGCGCACCATGTGGTGATGATCTCCCTAATGGGTGAGTATCACCAAGTCAGCATTTCATGGAGCATCACACGTGGGTATGAAATTCGCATTAGTGATGCTTTAAGGACGTATTTACGAGTAGATGCCTCTAGGGACCGACTCCGCTCGAGTTCGTGATCTCTTAATATATAATATATATATTTAGTTTATTTATAATTTATTTAGGTATTTGTTATATATTTATAATATTATATAAAAAAATTGATACATTATATATAACATATGGTCTCTATTAATTATAAAATATAATTTTATTTGCCGTCGAACTCTGATTTAGATTTTATTCAGCTTCCACCACTTGATGCATGTGCCGTCGATCCAACGACACATGTACAGACAAAGAGATCCTTAGTAACATGTTCTAAACTAACCAGATTTGCAAAGAAATCATGCAATGTGATGTAAGATCTTACGGAGTAGTATTATCCTTTTCCTTATTATTATAAGCAAAGATTTGTGGGAATGGTCCGACTGTGGGACCAAACAATTAATACCTTAAATCGAGGTATGTCGGGACTCGGGACCATGTTTCCGCGTTCCTTTCTTCCTTAATATAATAGTATTCATCTTAATTAATTATGACTCATTATGATCTCACTGCAGGCGTTGGAAATAATTAGGAATCAAAAACACCTTTTCTTAATTAAACATTTATTAGCTTCAAACAGAAACTATAAAAAATTTACTAGTACATAACTTGGGAATGCATTTTTAGGTGGAACTAGATGAGCTAACCTTTTTTTTTTAATAAAATGCAGAAAAGCTTTATTAATACCGACAGAAATTACAGAGTAAAATTACAGAGTAGAATGAGATTACAAAATAGGCTCGCAATAAGTTCCTTCAGCATCCCTACATAGTAAACTAAGGATCTCCCTACAGAGTAGATTAGCTAACCTTTGACAATAGGGGAAATGGAAAGGACTATATATAGTTGACTTGTCAACCTTGAATCACCAAGAGGAGGAGAAGATGGGAAGTGACATCCAAGAGTTGAAGGATACAGGCCGTTCTCATCCCTTGACGGCAAAGCCAAGAATTGGACCAAACTGCTGCAACATTACAACATATCAAGTGTGTTCATACTTCCATCTTTTGGCATTGGAGACATTCTATTGCTATTAAACTCTACGTCTATCCGTCGTCAAAACAAAATTAATTATTCCATCCAAACACATCTAATCTCACACTTGACAACAATTGATTTTACTCCAAATATGAATGTCATTATCTTATTACAGTTGTGTCTGTTAGCTTAATCGCTTGTAATTAAGCTTCATGATGTTCAGCTGTAAGCACATTAACTTGATAAGATCATCTAAAAGTATGTAGACATTATCTGATGGTAACGTAGGAATAGAGAAACAGTTAAAAATAGAGCAGACGACAACACTTGCTTCTGCTTCTGCTTCCACAAGTGTAAGAATAGATACACATGTGAGTGATGATATATCTCTGTGGCCATGAACAAAAGCCCTACCAAGGAAACTACAACAGATACATGTACGATGTACCCATCTATATATGGGTTGCCTGGCACCATTTGTCTATTTCTTATTGCTAACTTCGATATCCCAACCTTTCTTTTCCCTCTATTCATAGAGAAAGAGGGGATAGAGGGAAAAGTATATATACACTTAAATAAAGAGTAGCATTTAGTTGTTGGTACTAAAATTGTCCCTGTATTAATTAAGAAATTGAGAATTTAATTCTCAGCGATAACAAACAAAATAATTTATAAAAAAAAGTAGCATTTAGCATAAGTTTAAGCAAAAAATAGGAGAAAAAGCACTTAGCATTTGTATGTATTTTCATTATGAAAACATATGATGTTTAACTGTGACTAGTTATTAGTGTATCTAAATCCGGGTTTTCAGGGTTAAAAAAACTGCATTAACAGGATTCAACCTATCTACTCTACGTATCTTACTCACGTCACATCTCACATGATCACACTCTCTTAGGCTGCCCACAAGGCCCGTTCTTAGTCCCGCAGACCGGGACTAGTTATTGCATCCTGGTCTACTACGGAATGACGGACTAGCTATCAAACAAGAATTTTTATTTGTTTTAAAAAAAATTAAAATCTGATTGTTGGATCATTTTGATCCAACGGTTAAATTTACTATAACAGTAATATTACCGTTGGAGGCTGAAAAATTATTCTTTTGGTCCCTAATGGCTAGTTTTACTCATTTTCCTATAAATACCCTCTAAACACATTTTTTTCTATTATTTCTTTACTTCAAACACTCATTTCTCTCTTCCAAACTCTCTTAACTCTTAAAATTTCTCTACATACTCTCAAATTACTCTCACTCTTATTTTTTTTCCAAAATTATGGATGAATACATAGTGATGCTCGACAAAGATACGTCTTATATGACTCCCGCGTCACGACGCTTGCATAAATACGCTTGTAAAAAAAATTGTGAAAAATATAGATTGTAGTATTTTTAATTTAATATAATATTTAATATTTTATTTGTAATATTTTAATTTTAATATAATATTTAATATTTTATTTGTAATATTTTAATTTTAATATAATTTTTTTATTTTAATTTTTAAATTTTATGAATTATTTTTTATTTTAATATAATATTTTTATTTTAACGAATTATTTTTATGTGAATGGATTATTTTTATTTTAATAAATTTAAAATAAAAAATATTAAATAAAATAATAGATAAAAATTAAGATTAAAATAAAATTATATTTAATAAAAAAATAAATAAACATTCCGTAAAACTGTTAAAGCAACTCTTGACTTACAAATGAAAAACTATGAATAGCCTTACTACCGCTTCAGAGAAAGACTCATCAGAGCTCATCAGCTTCCCTCTCTGCTAAGAAAAAATGAAGCAGAGACCCACTTCAGTACTACCCTTCATGTCATTTTCTTTTCTCTTCTTCATCATCATCTTATTCTTCAAGTCATGCTTGGCTCGCAATGTGACATATGACAGTAGGTGTCTTATCATTAATGGAGAAAGAAAGCTTCTCATTTCGGCTGCCATTCATTACCCTCGTAGTGTCCCTGGGGTTCGCACTTCTTTTCTTCTTTTAATTCAATTTATTTACTTTCTAGATTCTTATTTTGATAGAAAGCACAAGTCTTTAGAATTACACCGTAAAGTTTGGATTTTTGTGTTGTTTGATTGGCATTATGGTTTTGTTCTCACAATTTTTGTACTTGTATGAGTATGAGCTTTTCTTCATTCATTTCGTTATTCATAGTGGGATAAGATGTTTTCAAAAGAAAATCCCAACTGGGTCTTAAAAATCTGGTGAAAAAGAACTGCTTTTTGTGAAGTTATTATCTTTAGATAACATTAAATTCTCTTACTTTTGCTTTGAATTTCAGTGATTAGATCGATAGAGCTTAGTTCTTAATTTGACTAGTTCTTTTATAATCTGCATTTGGGATATTGTACATCTCGGTAATGAAATGGATAGCTATTTTTGGAGATTGCTTTCTGCGTCTATTGAACTTCTAATTTCGTATTAATGTGAAATGTGGTGTGTCTCAGATGTGGCCAGGACTAGTGGAGACCGCGAAAGAAGGAGGAGTGGATACAATCGAAACATATGTATTCTGGAACGGTCATGAACCCAGACCCAACAATGTGAGCTCAATCGACAATTTATATCAGTGTGTTAATATAAGTAAGAAGCAGCCTTTTACATTGACGTCTCCTTTATGTTTGCTCTGTTTTGACGAAAATTGTAGTATTATTTTGAGGGACGGTATGATCTGGTCAAGTTTGCCAAGATTGTTCAACAAGCTGGGATGTATTTAATTCTGCGCATTGGCCCATTTGTTGCAGCTGAGTGGAATTTCGGGTAAGCTTTTAGTTTCTATTGATTTGAGGCAGGCATTTCCTTTCTTCAAAAGCAGATATATTTTATCTGTAAAAGAACGTGTTTTCTTTTATTTCAGCATCGCAAAAACCATTTTCAATGTTTCTATTTTTCTTAGTTTCTTACTCATTAAATGTGCTCGTCTAATTGTAGGGGTATACCTGTTTGGTTGCATTATGTTCCTGAAACTGTTTTCAGAACTGATAATGAAAACTTTAAGGTATGCCAACAGTAATAAAGGTTTGACAGTTTTAGTGAGCTTTAAATTCCTCTCCTGAAGCCTTGATTGTAGTTATGGAATAGTGTATGTAATGATTTTATTCTGAATTATATTTACTTGTCGTGCCACAGTATTACATGAAGAAATTCACGACATACATAGTTGACCTCATGAAGCAAGAAAAACTCTTTGCATCTCAGGGAGGTCCCATCATCTTGGCTCAGGCAAGTCCATTGTAGTCTGCACAACTAAT
>CAODLS011750290.1:0-11997 GCA_948243855.1 Flueggea neowawraea | reverse complement strand
TAGGCTTGTCAGATAACTCTTTCACTTTCACGTCTAGTTCAAACTGGGTTCCACCCTTTCAATTGAGGGTGATCAAGTTAAGATCTTGCAGGTTAGGCCCGGATTTTCCTAGATGGATTCAAACACAAGAAAATTTGTCTTTTCTTGATATCTCCAATTCTCGAATTTCAGATGTCTTACCCATTTGGATTTGGAATTTCTCTTCCACCATAAGATATTTGAATCTTTCATTTAACCGCATTTATGGCCAGATTCCAAATCTACCATTGGAATTTTCACAATTCTTTGCAGTAGATTTGAGTTACAATTCGTTTCATGGTCCTATACCACAATTTCTTTCACATACAACATCACTCAATCTTGCTACAAATAATTTTTCTGGAACCCTGTCTTTTTTATGCTCGGCAATTATTATTAAGATGACCTTTCTTGACCTGTCTGATAATCAACTATCAGGAGGCCTCCCTGGTTGTTGGGTTTCAATGTGGCTACTAATAGTTGTCAATTTGGAGGCCAACAATTTATCTGGAGCAATACCAAGCTCTATTGGTTATCTCCCTTGGCTTGAAACCTTGCGTTTGAGCAAAAATAATTTCGTTGGCCAGCTACCCTCATCATTGCAAAATTGCGGTTCGTTAAAACTTCTTGATGTTGGAGAAAATAAGTTAAGTGGAGTTTTACCGGCATGGATAGGAGAGAGCCTAACAGGGTTGGTTGTGCTGCATTTGAGGTCTAACAAGTTCTATGGGAATATTCCTTCAACAATGTGTCATCTTAGTTCTCTTCAAATATTGGATCTTGCCTTCAACAACATATCAGGTTCCATACCAACTTGTCTCAACAATCTCTCTGCTATGGTATCGATTCAAGTTCTCCATAAGACATTACCCCCTATGTACGGTCTCATTGCCGTTTTACGTGGTGATAAGTTTAATGGCGCCTTAGGAAGCTATGTTGACAAAGCATTGATCTTTTGGAAAGGATTTGAGCAAACATATGGAAGAATACTTGGCTTATTGAGGATCATCGATCTTTCAAGCAATAATTTAATCGGAGACATTCCAATCGAAGTTACGGAATTGTTAGGACTAATTTCTCTGAATCTATCAAGAAATAATTTGGGCGGCATAATTCCTGAAAACATTGGTCAGCTGAAAGCGTTAGAAGTTCTTGATTTGTCTTGAATAACCTCTCTCTGGAAAAATTCCATCAAGTTTGGCTAATACAACATTTCTCAATAAGTTAGACTTGTCAGATAACAACTTAACAGGAAGGATTCCAACAAGTACCCAACTACAAAGCTTTGGTGCATCTCCATATATGGGCAACATTGGACTCTGTGGATGTCCACTTCCGACCAAGTGTTCAGGTGATAGCAATGGATGCCTAGACGACAAAAGGAGGCAACAAGCCACAGCTCCTGTTGGCATCACAAACAACGCTGAAGAAAATGATGGATTATTCGATAGGTCAAGTCTTTATGCTGGTATGGGTGTTGGATTTGCCGCAGGATTCTCAGGGTTTTGCTGCTTTTTTATGGTAACAGTGCCTGGAGACAAGCTTACTTTGGATACTTGACTAAAATGGGTGACTGGTTCTACTTATTCATGGCATTGAAGATAGCCAGACGAGGTCTTAATGGGTAAGGTGAGAACATATGAGAACAAAATGTTGTTGTCTGCCATCATCAATCAATCCTATGTTATGTTTTCCTTTTTGTTTGTAGTTTTCATGTAGGACACTGTAGTTGTTTTGCTAAATATGGTTGTAATCATAATAAAATAGTGTGGAGGCAGCTGCCAAATCTTCAGACTTGTTTATTTATGTATGATTTTTGTTTTTTCTCAATCTATATTATGTAACCACGATATTCCTCCGCCATAAATAAGAGTATTAATAAATTTTATGAGGTACCGTCCTCTTTCCTTAAAAAAAAACTCCAGTCAAATTTTGTTTGCATAATTTGCGAGCTTGAAATGTGTGGGCATGGGACAATTGTTTCATGTTTGTATATTGAGATCATAAGAAGTACCAGCTTGTAATTTATGAGATTGGAAACGCTGTGTTTGTGAGATTACACTCTGCAAGCCCATTTCGACTTGGTTTTCCGTCGCATCAGATGTGTGAATATAGTTTAGATTATGTTACTTGACCACACCGAATCTTCTTTAATCTATCTTGACCTTTCTCACAATTTATTGTCTAGAAACCTTACTGACTGTTGGATCCATCTGCCACAATTAATTACTCTCATTTTAGAGAGCAATAATTTTTCTCGAACAATCCCGAGCTCAATGGATTATCTCTGTGTTCTTGATACACTGCATTTGAGGAACAATACTCTGACAGGCAAACCCCCTGCGGCTTTGTTAAACTGCAGTAAATGGAAAGTTTTGTATCTTGGAGAAAATCGTTTATCAGGTCAATTGCCTGCGTGAAGAGGAGATTTGATTGTGCTTTGTGGAGGTTAATTCGTTACTGGCGGTGTTAATGCAACAAATGAAGGAGGTGCAACACAGCTTGAACCAGCTCAACTCTAATCAGGGGAAGGCCGTGAATCATGCGGCGGAGTCCAGCGCTGCTAGATCTGGAACAGCCGATGTGACTGGTACAGCAGATGTTACAGAATACAAGAAGGATGAGGAACCTGAGGTTGGTTTAAGGGTGGTGGATCGTGTTTGGGAAAAAGACCGACTCCCAAGGAAGTTTAAGTTGCCCATTTTTTATGGAGACGGTGTTGATTCCTGGATATTCAGGGCAGAGCGCTACTTCTCAATTAACCGACTCATCGAGGTAGAGAAACTAGAGGCGGTCGGAGTGTGCTTTGAAGGCGAAGCGCAACCTTGGTTGAGATTTGAAGATCGGAATCGAGTTTTCACCTCCTGGGATGATTTGAAGACTCAATTGCTCCATCGTTTTGCAGAGTTGAAGGATGGGTCGTTGTTGCATCAAGTTTTTGCCGTGAAACAACATGGGATGGTGGCCGAATATCGAGCAAGATTTGAGTACTTAGCAGCATCGGTTGGGTAGATGGAGGATGAGACTATGGTGGCGGTGTTCGTCAATGGCTTGAATGATAGGTTGAAGGCGGAGCTTCTGGTGCTAAACCCTGCGAATCTGAAGGAGTCGATGTTAGCAGTGGGCCAGATTGAGCTTCAGCCCACACTCCAAGAACACCCAAAGAGCCCTCTTCATTCCAACCCAAATTTGAACCCAAAACCATCTCCTGGACTCCAAATAGAAACTTAAACCCTACTAATAACCAAACCCGCCCATTTCCAAATACTTCTTCACTTCACCACAGAAACCCAAATACTCCATCTTACACCAAACCAAGTTTGACCGAAAACCCCAATTGGAAGTTGAGGAGAGTAACACCTGCAGAAGCCCAAGCTAGAAGGGAAAAAGGTCCATGTTATTATTGTGATGAGAAATGGCACATGGGGCATCGGTGTAAGTAGCGAGAGTTGCATGTCCTTTTGGTTAGTGAGGGTGATGATGATACGGGGGTGGAAGAGGAAGTTGAAAATGGGGATCAAAAACTAGTGAGGGCGTGGAGCTTTCACTCAATTCAGTGGTGGGATTATCTGAGCCTCGCATGCTGAATTTAAAAGGGGAAATACTCGGGCAAGAGGTGGTGGTGTTAATTGATTGTGGAGCTACACATAATTTCATATCTAACGTGGTGGTGGAGCGGCTACAAACCCCAGTACAAAAACTTCCAATTATGGGGTAGTTATTGGGTCAGTCAAACAATTGAGAGGCATGGGTGTGTGTAAAGGAGTGGTATTGAAAATGCAAAAGTTGACTATTATGGAGGATTTCCTTCCTCTGCCTTTAGGAAGCACCGACGTTATACTCGAAATCAAGTGCTTAGCAAACTTGAGGGAAACAAGAGATGATTGGAAGGCTTTAACGATGACTTTTGATTTAGGAGGACATTCTGTGGTTTTAAAAGGGGACCCAAGTCTCACCAAGTCACGAGTTTCTCTGAAAACTATGGTGAACGAGCTGCAACAGGAGAAGGAAGGGGTGTTAATTGAGATGTATAATTTGGTAGCGAAAGAGGAGTCCGGCGAGAGTGAGTTTCCACCCTAGCGCAGGACTTGCTGGTGGAATTTAAAGATGTGTTTGAGGCGTCTGTCTCATTACCTCCGTTCCGAGGAAATGAGCATGCGATAGTATTGAAGGAGGGAGCAGGTCCTATCAATGTCCGACCTTACGGATACCCCACATTCAAAAGAATGAGATTGAAAAGTTAGTAACAGAGATGTTAGCCGCCAGCATAATCCAACCTAGCGTGAGCCCCTTTTCAAGTCCAGTGTTGTTGGTCAGGAAGAAAGTTGGAGGTTTTGTGTGGATTACAGAACGTTGAACCGAGTGACTGTGCCTGACCGATTCCCAATACCCAACATTGATGAGATGTTGGATGAGTTGCACGGAACCAAAATTTTTACTAAACTCGATCTCAAATCGAGCTACCATCAAATCCGAGTTAGACCAGAGGATGTACCCAAGACCGCATTTCGGACATATGAGAGCCACTACGAATTTTTGGTCATGCAGTTCGGCTTAACTAACGCTCCTGCCACCTTTCAGGCTTTGATGAACTCCATTTTTAAAGGCTTACTTCGTCGGTATGTGCTGGTATTTTTTGATGATATCCTTGTGTACAGTCCATCATTGATTGCTCATAAGGAGCATTTGCGTGTAGTGCTAACCATCCTTCGAGAGCATCGGCTATTTTCCAATGCCAAGAAGTGTTATTTTTGTCAAACAGAATTGGAGTACTTAGGGCATATCATATCAGATAAAGGCGTTGCGACTGATCCAGAAAAGGTGAGGGTTATGGAAGATTGGCCAATCCCCAAGAATCCTAAGGAGTTGAGGGGGTTCCTTGGTTTGACGAGGTACTACCGTCGCTTTGTCCTCAGCTATGGAAAAATCGTCGCGCCTCTAACTCGCTTGTTGAAGGAGGGGTTTACATGGAATGATGAGGCCACCAAGGCTGTGCTGGAATTAAAAGCATCTATGAGGGAAGTGCCAATTTTGACGCTGCCCAATTTTCAGGAATCTTTTGAGCTGGAAACTGATGCATCCGGTGTTGGTCTAGGGGTTGTTCTTTCTCAAAAAGGGTGGCCAATAGCGTTCTACAGCCATGCTCTTACTGGTCGGGCTCCATTTAAGTCGGTTTATGAGCGGGAACTAATGGATATTGTAATGGTTGTACAAAAATGGAGGCATTATTTGCTAAGACGACACTTCATAGTCAGAATTGACCAGCGAGCCCTTAAGTTTTTGCTGGAGGAGCGTATGGTGGCCGGTGAACATCAGAGATGGATGACCAAACTTATGGGATTCGACTTCGAGATTCACTATAAGCCCGGACATGAGAATAGTGTCGCGGCTGCCCTTTCACGTCTCCGTAAGGGGCTGAGTTATTAGCTATTTCGGTGCCTTCTTAGGTGGATTGGAAAGAGTTGAGAAAAGAAATTCAGCAAAATTATTTTTTTCAGGAAATCATGCAGGCTCTCTCCACTAGGGATGGTAATTTATAATCTACTTGACGGTACCGGTCCTACCAGTACCCAATCAATGCGAGTATTATACATTTTGACTGGGTATAAATATGGGTACGAGTAATACCTATATTTTACTGTGCGGATATGGATAGGGTATGGATATAGGAATACCCTACTCGTACTCGTACTCGTTGGGTAATATTCGTACTCGTTATCTATACCCGCTATATATATATAATACATATATTCATATATATAATACATACTTACACACACATATTTTATATATATGTATGTATGTGTTTGTGTATGTACATATATAAAATACATATATATAACATGTATATGTAATACATATACATGTTATATATATATATGTATTATATATATGTATACACACATACGTATTATACATAGTGGTTTTTACACAATATTTTACAATATTTATTTTTTACTACCCACTTTTGCATATTACAGATTCACTTTTTATTTTTTTTAAATTCACAAATGTATATTTTTAAATTTATTTACTCTTGTTTATATGTTGTTGGAATATTGTTGATATTTTATTGGTGTTGTTCTATTTTTCAAAAATTAGGGTGTTGTTATGCTATGTTTGTAATTTGTATATTTTTTACAGAGATACAGAACATACAAGTATTAATTTTATAACTTGTTTATACTATATTTGTAACTTGTATATACTATATTTATGTTATGCTTATGATTTGTTTATGTTATATTTCTAATTTGTATATCTTTTACAGAGATGCAGAATATACAAATATTAGTGTTACAACTTGTTTATACTATATTTGTAATTTGTATATACTACATTTATGATTTGTTTATTCTATGTTTGAAATTTTTATCTCTTTTACAGAGATGCAGAACATACAAGTATTAATTCTATAACTTATTTATGTTATACTTGTAACTTGTACATATCATATATACAACATATATACAATATATAGATAATATATAAACAATCTATAAACAACATATAAATAACGTATAATCAAGTTATAAAGAAATTTTAAAAAAATCTGAAATATAAACAGAATTTAGACAAAACTTAAACAAATTGCAGACAAATCCGTGAAAATATAATTTAGAGATTTCAAGTGATAACTTATCACATCACTATTTTATTAACTACATTTAGTTATAAATTATAACTTTTACATTATATTGTATGAATATAGTATTTCATATTATCTTGGGTATTTTTTTAATTTGTTGTTCTAAATTGATGGTATATTATTTGTTAAGTTAATTAATTAAATTTAAACTACAGGTAAATAGATACGTTACGGGTAAACAAATACCCTGTGGATAGGATACAAGTAATAATTTTTGTCATCCGCACGGATATGAGTAAAATATGAATACATAATATAAATTACAGATACAGATAAAAATATTAGTATACCCTACCCATTGTCATCCCTACTCTCTACTGATCCGGCTTCAAAACCAGAATGGGAAATCCACCATGTTGTGCTTTTTTATAAAAACAGGTTGGCTATTCCAAGGTATTAACCACTTATTTCGAAACTTTTACAAGAATTTCACAGCTCTCCAAGTGGGGGACATGGGGGTTTTCTCCGCACTTTTAGAAGAATTTCTTCGGAGCTGTATTGAGAAGGAATGCAGGCTGATGTTAAAAGATTTGTGGCAGAGTGTCCGGTGTGTCAGCAGAATAAGTATGAGGCTCTATCACCAGCAGGGCTCTTGCAACCATTGCTAATTCCCCGAGCAGTTTGGGAGGATATTTCAATGGATTTCATTGAAGGGTTGCCTCGATCACATGGGTTCAATTCAATTTTGGTGGTAGTAGACAGATTCAGCAAATATGCTCATTTTATTCCCCTCAAACACCCATTTACAGCCCGGGAGGTAGCTGAGGAGTTTTTGTTTCACGTGGTCAAGTTGCATGGCTTTCCGAGAAGCATTGTCTCGGATCATGACCGGATTTTTCTAAGCAACTTTTGGTCAGAATTGTTTAGGCTCCAACAGACTAAAATCAAGCGTAGCACAGCCTATCATCCTCAAACGGATGGTCAAAGCGAGGTGGTTAATTGATGTTTGTAGACGTATCTCTGATGTTTTGCAAGCCAGCAACCTCGGCGATGGCACAAATGGATCCATTGGACAGAGTATTGCTTTAACACCTCATTTCATACTGCCACAAAGACCACTCCCTTTAAAGTGGTGTATGGCAGAGACCATCCACCCTTGGTACAATATGCTTATCACAGTACTTCGAATTCTACGTTGGAGGAATTATTATTGGCTCGGGATTTGATGGTAGCAGAGTTGCGAGAGTAGTTAACCATTGCTCAAAATCGCATGAAGAAGGCTGCAGATCAGCACAGGCGCGATGTTGAATTTGATATTGGAGACCAGGTTTATCTCAAGCTGCGGCCTTACCGGCAACAAACTCTTGCGGCTCGACCTAATGAGAAGCTCTCTCCTCGTTATTTTGGTCCATTTCCGGTGACCCAGCACATCGGTATGGTAGCTTATAAGCTGGAATTACCTCCCACAGAAGCTATATACTCGGTCTTTCATGTTTCTCAACTTAAGAAAGTGGTGGGCAGCTCCACAGTTGTTCAATCTCTGCCTCCGGGGGTATCAGCTGACATGGATTGGCTTGTTGAACAGGAAGAAATTTTAGTTGTTAGGAATGCGAATGAGGAAGAGGAGTGGTTGGTTAAATGGAAAAATCTTCCCAAGTTCGAAGCCACGTGGGAGCCTCATTCTTTGATTCGAGAACTGTATCCAGATTTCCACCTTGGGGACAAGGTGGATGTTGTTGGGTGGGTGGTGGGTTGATGGCCCATCTAGAGTTAGACCCCAATCAGGTTGCAGTCTGCGAGGAGGAAGCGAGGGTTCCAGAGAGCAGGGTCCAATTCTGGTGGGCTCGAGCAGGAAGGATAGTTTCTATTTTGACAGTAGCTGCTCATCTATTTTGTGCAAGTTTGTTAGGAATCTGTACATATGAGTGGGACGTGCCTCAGAGGAGGGACGTGAGAACATTCTGATTGTATGGGTTGAGGGAGAGATGCAGCCTCTCAAATTGCTGCTAGTAACTCTTGTAACGGTTACCTACGGACATCAATAACATCACTCATCTATTTCTGCCCCACATCTTTTCTTTTCTTACTATTGTATTCCTGGTTTGTTTGGATTGAGAGCAGGTTGATTCTATCAGATTTGCTGTAGGATTCTCGGGGTTCAGCAGATTTTTGATAATGAACACATCATGGAGAGACGCAGCTACTTCCGATTCTTAAATAAGATGTGGGAGTTTCTCTATTTACAGTTGGCTCCGTGCACTCCAGCTTTGTGTACTTCCGAGTTGTGGACAAAAATTCAATCCCAGAAAGTCTAAGCAAACAAATCAAATCTGATATATCTAGGACTTCCAAATAAATCCCGAGAGCATGAACAGATAAAAAGTTTTGAGAGCAATTTAAAATCTCAAAGAAATCCATTGAAACAGAATCCTCAACAAAATTGTGAGCGACAACTAGCTAGTCACTTCACTACTGCTATTTCAGTACTTAACAGGAGCGAGGATGCCTAGTTGGGAACCAAGCTTTGCTTCTGCTGTTTTCTCAGCCTTCGCTCTAAGCTTGTTGAGCTGCTTCTTCCTCTCGTATAGCACATGAGCCCTCTCCTTTCTCTTCTTCTCCAGCTCCTGCAACCAAATCAAATTATTAAATTTTATAAAAGAACTTCATCTGGCATAATCAATTAAGATGTACGTACAACATCAGGATAGGAAAAAACTGTAAACCAACAGAAAGCAACCAAAAACCAAACAAGTTCTAATACCATAAACATTACTAACATTCCCATAACAGACACTATAAAGTCAGGAACAGTCAAAACAAAACAGATGTTCAAATGCAATCCAGATATTAGCATCAATAAGGCATGATGGAACAACAAACACTTAGCTTCAGTCAATGTGCCAGTAAACAATGACGGCAACAAGTACAACATATTGAGTCAGAACCCCATTTCAGACTCACAAACCATAATAAAATGTGAAGTAGTGCAAGCAAATCGAACAGGCATGACCTCAAAACAGGTCGCTATATAAAAAACAAAAATCAATTACAATCTAATTTTTCCATTGATACCTTCGGCAATATCAAGTCATACACAACATTTTACTTCAAGTGTAATCAACCCTTCAGCCCTATCCACAATTCAATGTAAATCAAATACAGAAACTAAGAAGTCAAAACTCACCCTGATGGTATCGTAGTGGTTCCATCCAACCTCCGACGACAGCTTGCCCAACAAGCTGTACTTATGACCCTTCTGCAGCCTCAAAACCCTACCAAACAACACACATTTAGCAAAATACAAGCACACACAACACAACCAAAAACCAAAAAAAAAACACACATACACACACACACAAAACACTGACTTGAGTGCATCAGGAATAAGCATCCTCTTCTTCTTATCATACGGAGGAGGAACTCCTTCATACACCTTCAACCTCGCCAAAGCAGCCTCACCTCTCTTCGTCTTATGCGGAATCATCCTATACAAACCACAAAATTCAGATTCCACAAATCGGATAAAAATCACGCATTGTTAGCTAGGGAAGGAGTACGGCCCCGCGAACAGTGCGCCAAAAGATCTTGGACGGAGCACGGAAGTGGATGGGGCCGTGAGAGGGTTTGGTGTTCATACGCTTACGAAGGAACCTCATATACTTCAACTTCTGCCGGACGAGGCCACCGGAGAGGCAAATCTCCTCGCCCCGAACCACCACCACTTTCTGTCCGTTCAGAAGCTCCTTGGCAACTATGGATGCTAGCCGCCCAAGCATTTGGTGGCGCGAGTCCACCACCACCGACTTCGCGCAGATCCCCGATCCTGACACCATTTCGGTTCTTCAGTCTCTCTTTCTCTCTCTCTCTAGTCTGGTAGTGTTTTTGTGTGTATATATGAGAAGTGGTGGCTAGGGTTTCTCTGTGCGTATGAGGAAGGGGGTTGTGTAGATGGGCTGAGCTTGGTGGGCTTCATTTTTTGGTGGCTTTTGGGCTCACGCCTACAGTGTTGGACTGAAAAGGCCACGATCTTGTCCTCATTTGTACGGACGGGCCTTAGGTTCACTTAAACCTAATCTAGAGTTAATTATGTTGTATGCCAAATTAACATTCCGATTTAGATAAATAACACTTAAAATTTAGTAATTAAATGAATGTCATTTTTTTTAATTGTAACTTTTTTATATGATAATATTTTGAAACCTAATCTTAAAAATACCATATTCTTACAAATAAAAATCAATTTTTCTTTTATTTTTTTTTTATTTTTTCTCTCTCCTTCTGTTTCTCTTTCAAACTCACGTTTTCCTCTCCTTCCGCTCACTACACCGCCCTTGTTGCTTCGTCTTCTCTCCTCCTTTCTTCGCTCTCTCTCTCCCTTTCCCTCTCTCTTGGTTCTCTCATTTTCTTTGCCTCTATCTAGCTGTTTCTTCACCTCTTGCAGCTTCGATCGCTTCGTGTTCTCTCCTCCGTCACGTCTGTTTTTGTCGTCGCCTTCTCCCTTCTCGTCTACTCTTGTTCGTATCTCCTCCGTCACGTCTCTCCCGCATCGCGTCTCGGGTCTGTTAGTGTCTTCGTTCCCCGTTGCATCTCGTCCCATCTCTCCCATCGTTTATCGACGTGCCTCCCTCGTCTATTCGTGGCCAAAACGTTGGGGAAGGCGACGATAGTAGTGTGAGGGAGAGGGATGAATGTGAAGGGTGGCGGCTAGGGTTAGGAAACTCCAACTGCTCCTTTATTTTTATTTTTTACAAAAATGCCCCTAACTTTGAAATTTTTTTTTATAAAAGTCCATCTTTGGTTGTTTAAGTGATTTATTTGAATTATTTTGACTTTCTGCAGGGATTGATACATTTGGATATATTGTAGATACATGCGGATACATTTGGATATATTGTAGATACTTGTGGATATATTTGGATATATTGTAGATATTTGCGGATACATTTGAAGCTATTGGGAGGCATTTGTGTAATACCCTATCCGTTCCGATCAATTCTCTGTAGCGTTTCGACCAATTCTGACAAGGTCTCTGGTAGAATGACACTCGATTTTGAACCATCTTAGTTCATTTCCAATTGAATTTTGGAAAATTGAGGTGATGTTTGGGTGCGTGAAGATGTTTGAGATGATGTTTAAGGGTGTTATCCATGTAATTTTGGGTGTTGCTAGGTCCTGAGAATTATGAGATTTATGATTTTTAGGTTGAAATCATGCTTGGTGTGTGAAATACGCACATAGAGCTTATTGGAAGACATTTACGCGCCTAGTAGAGTATATACGCACGTTATTGGTGATTCAGGTTGGTTTGTGGGCTGAGCAGGCCGTCTACGCGTGTTGTAGGGAGAGCTACACACGTATATCATGATTTGTGTCATGACTCATAGTCGGGC
>CAODLS011750258.1:0-20465 GCA_948243855.1 Flueggea neowawraea | reverse complement strand
CAGAGGAAACTTATCATCCCTCATAAATATGTTCAGAGGCTTGTAGTCTATTACAAGTCGTTTCTTTCCTCTGACCTGCTCACTCCTTTTGTTGACATAGAAGGCTTGGCAAGCCCAGTCACTGGTAGTAGGCTCAATGAGGCCTTATTGGAGTAGCTGTAGACATTCTTCCTTAGCAAGGATTGCGTCAAAGGGCGTCATCTCTGGATGAGTTGCTTTGGTATGATTGATGTCTTCATTCTTCTTGAACGAGAGTCTAATGAAGAACTCATAATTCTTCCACAGTGGTTTTGGATGTGAGAAGCTTGCATGGCTCTCAGAAAACATGTGGGAATATCTCATCATTAATGGATGTTCTCCTGAGACTGTTGGAGTAAGGCTATATAGAGACTGAACCACAAAATATGGTTTGAAGTGTCTCCTGTGATAAACTCCTTCTGCTCAAATAGTGAGCTTCTTCAACTTGCTAATCACATAGAATCCAATAAGCACATCCTTCCCTGTGAGTTGTGTACCAACAATATGAGTCCAGATTACAACTCATAGGAAGAGTTTTATCCCAATCTTCTGCTGCATAGCATACTCCGTAGAGAATACCTTTCCACTTGCAGTTGCAAAATGATTTCGTTCTTCCTTCCAAACTATTGGAAGAACCTTGGGATTGATCATGGTCCTAGCAGCTCCTGAATCAAGAAATCCTATTGTTTTGACTGGTATGTCATACTTTGATTGGAGGATTTCCAATTCTAAGTGAGAAACATCGAACTGATGTGTGGATGGACTAGGTGTAGCCTTGAACACCTCATGATAGGCTGACAATGCTGAGCTGTCTGAGTACTCTACTTCAATATCAGAGTATAGCATCGTGAATAATGTTTCTTGTGGGTCCACTTCACTTCCGCTGCACTGCTCTGAAAAAATGGATTCAAGATCTACGTCTTGTTTTAATGGAGCAATCTTCATAACCTGCTTGATGAATTTAGCAGATTTCTCCTTGTTGGGGCAGTTGCGAGAGTAATAACATTCTTGACCTCAGATAAAGCACCGCGTTGACTTTTTGATGTGGTCTTCCTTTTGAATGCCTTGAATCTATGTCTCTTATTCCAGTCCCTGTAGCCCTTTCTACTTCGTCCAGAGGGCTTGTATCTTGATGATCTGAAGGACTTAAGAAACTTCTTCAAGTGCTTCTTCTTTCTGCTACGTCTACAGCCACAGTCTTTCTCCTTGCATTTTATCTGCAAGTAAGACTTCGAACACAGCTTCTTCATCTGGCTGTTGTGGGAGAAAGCATCGAAGAACTTCTTCTGCTCACACAAGCTTGCGATGGTCTGTTCAACGTACTGGTACAATTCTCCCAGACTGTGTTGATTGATATCTCATTGCGAAGCCGTCAGTAGCTTAGTAATCTCCAGCTACAGTTCTTATGGAAATGAGGCAACAAACATCTGTTTCATCTCTCTGTTGTTATCTCCTCCTAGCTGATAGTAAATGTCTACCATTCTTTTGTAATGAAGGTTCAAATACTTCTGTTATAATGAACAATACTTCATTTTAAAGTAATCAGCTTCTCTTCTTTTTCCATAAGCATCGATATGTCCAATGAACTCTTAGTGAATCATTCCAAGAGTATCTCAATTGATACTCCAATAAACATTAACTGTTTGGCTATGTCCACCGTTGTAAACCAATCTCTCAACGTGCCAATGAACCTGGACGCTAACTCCCTTAAGATATCTTTTGTAACATGGCCAGGTCTAGATTTCTGTAAATCAGCCCATACGCTAATTTCTAGCATTCTTTCCCTTCTTTTGGCTACTGGTATGTCATCAAAGGTAAACCAAGGACCTCCTCTTGGTTTTGATGGTTGATAGGGCACACTAGGAGGTTGAGGTTGATGACCTCCTGTTGAAGTCAGATGTTCAAGCTTCTATGATGATTCTTCATCTTGTCCTGATAATGGAGATGTTTCGGACGTCTCTCCTTGGTGTTAAGTGGACATGAGGATGGTGGATATGTTAGCACAGTGTTCAGACTCTATTGAGAGTTTTGACGTTGATGTTGCTGACGTCACTTCTTCTTCTTCAGATGGTTCAGAGGCTGTAGGAACGTCTTCTTCAACTGGGCTCAGATCTTCTTCTGAACTTTCTGAATTTGTTTGTGAGGTCGAGTCTGTAGAAGCTTCTTGTTCTTCAGGAACTGGTACTGGTCTATGTTGCAAATACTGCAAAGAACCAAATTCTGAATCCTGGAAGCTATCTTCATGGATCTTAAGAATCCTGGAAATACGAAGCCATCACAAACGATGACTTGTCTTTTCCTTCTTTCTTAGACGTCGAGGCAACCGACGCCTTTTCTTTTTCCTCCTTTTTCTTTCTCTTCTTGGATTCTTCCCGTCTCTTCTTCTCCTTGTCATATTCCATGAAAGTTGCGGAGAATAGAGGGATGGCATTCCTTCTGGCTGAAACCATGAATCCTTCCAATATATCATGCAATATATTACGATTGAGATACATAGTAGCTTTAGGTACTGTAGTCATCACAATTATGCATTGAAAGTTCTTTTTTTTTTTTGCCGAATAGTGAATTTGTTACAAGAGAAAAAAAAAAAGAAAAGAAAAAAGAAAACCCACATTGACGAATGCAAATATGCACATAACTCAAACATGGTGGCAGTGAGATTAATGTTTCTTCCGATTTCCTCTCTTGATTGTTCTAACAGAAACATTAAGCTATGCAAAACAGCGGCTTGAACCACAGAAAATTTATGTTCTTACAATTTCTAACTAATAAAGCGGAATAATATTCACTTTTTAAAGAAGCAAAACTTGACATAATTGCCATTGAAATCTGTTCCTTCCTCTACAGAGAAAACAACAAACAGAGATAACAAATTAAACAAAAGATGATGCTATAGAGTGGTCCTTCTCAATCCACATAGTGGGGTGGGGACCAGTAAAGCTCAGCCGGAAAATTTGAAGCAATTGTACCTTTTTATAGAAGCCTCACATCTGCCCTGCCCCATGCACACTCCAAGCACTGCAAATATCAACCAATTTTGTGGCTTGTCTACTTCTTCTTCTCTTTACACTTGGAGAATTCTAAAACGTGAACTGTGTAATCTGATCATCCTCCGGTAGGAGATAAGAACTTGGTCAAACAAATATTGAAAAGAATTGCATTATGAACAATCAGACTGAATGCCACACAAAAATTACTATGTTTTGAATCAAGACATCAAACATCGGTAGGATCAAGATGGCTCTTTTACAGGAACCACCTTTCGCGTAACTATAAGGACGTAACAGGGAGATCATGCTACATCAGAAACTGCTTCCTTTGCCACAAGATGTGCACGCTCACGCACATAAGCAGGTTTGGCATACAGGACAATCCTAAAATGGTTTATGCTATTGTATTCCCAGCCTTTCTGTACAACAGCATCTGTATCTGAAGCATTAAACTATTTGATTTGTCTGTCTACTAGACTGACCTCATGACTATAACTGGCTAATGATAGCGCAAATACAAAATTAAAACAGGAAATAGGAGAAAAATTAACAAATAGACGGTTTCTTACATTGGATTGGTAATGTCACTATAAACAGCTGATCGTTGTGCCAAAAATACAACACAGGAAATATTAAGAAAACAAAAAATAATAATATCAATCGTACGGAACTCGGTAGATTACATCAAAAGGCCACTCCTATAACCATTTCAATTCAAGGAAAGGAAGCTTATCAATCAGCCTTTTTTCCATTAAAGAAAATGTAGAAACGTCTACAAAGAATAAATTCAATGACTCACAGTAGCAGCGCAACTGCTGAATTTCTGAGAAACAGATCTTTTCACTTCCTGAGTTAATCCATCATCTTTGGATGAGAGTGGAGATTTAGAATGCAATGGCTAGCAACTCAGCCAATGGTTTTGGTACCATTGAGATGATTCCCATGACAGGATTCTGAATATTTTATATTGCCTGACCTGCATACAGACTGATCAGCAACCATGGGACATCCTTGCACAAAGCCTTCCACCAACAAAACCGTTCACTTACCGAGATTAAAGGACCTCATTTCACATATCCACTGACTGATCAAAACCAGAGGTGTCATTGTGTAGTCTGACTAAGAATTGAGCATACATGAAGTTTCCTTATCAGCTCTACGCTCTCAGCAATAGTTGACCCTGTCGTCCCAACAAAACCAAGTGAAGCACAGCTGCATACACTTTCTTCAATGTATAAAAGTATGCCAGTCACTCTCTGATGAGAGCAATGCAACTTCCCGTTGCTCACACCTTTAAGACTCATGGTTAGCGATCCAAACTTCAGGCCATGCTGTGCAGCTGTAAGTTTCTTAGCTGCTTGAATCACCAAGTCATCTTCTTCTCTCAAAAAGTGCACCTCAAATGGTCTGGGTCATTAGCCAAATCCCCCAAGTAAGTTGCTGTCCAGTTACCCTGAGGAAGATCTGTCATTATAAAAATATGAATAGGTTGAGAAGCACTCTGCATCAGAGATTCTAACTTTTGTTTTAGTCCAGTAAAAGTAGTCTTCCAGTGGTTTTTAAACTGTCCATCTAACAATCTGAGTTGGGCACAAAGAAAAGGAGCCTTTATTGTCTCCAAAGCAAACTTCTTTCCTTCATTCAAGATTTCAGGGGCAAATGGAAGAAATTTGTTTTTATCAATCACAGTTTGTATCCTCTGGTCCCATTGTGATTCATGGATATCAATATATAGTTCGAAACCTTTGTATGGGGCATCGAAAAGGCTTCCAAATGCCAGGACAGTGGCTGATTCTGCTTCAGAACCAGGCCCGAGAGTTTCAAATACATCTTGGCGCCGCCTCACATATGATAATTTCTTCTTCCTTTTTAGTTGTTCATCAGGTTGAAAAGAATCTAATACTCCATCCTCATCACCATTCTTGTAAGTCCAAACCGTGGTTCTGCAATCTTTATCTACAGTATATAAACAATTTCCACATTACCATCAAAGCCAGCTAACAAAGATCCACACTGCTTAAGCCTATCAAAATAGGCCGTTTTCTCATTAAAATCACTGGCACAATCAAAATCCAAATTCACACCACACCATAACGAAACAAAAACCCTGAAATCTATAGCTCGAACAGAAGAAGGCACCAACGAAGAGATATCAATGATGTCCGCCATTGAGACATAACTGCAATCCTACAGGTAGAGTGTACATTAAGCTAACAAATTAGGCATAACACTATTTGGCACATGTAACAAAGAACCACTATTAAGAATACCAGTGTCTCATTATTAAGGAGCAAATTAAGTGCAGCCACAAAATCCAAATGTATTTCGAATTAATTTCCATAAATATTACTAAAAAAGATACCAGTACTACTGAACTTAAATACACCACCAAAAACACGAACAAAAGAACATTTAACTTCAAAAAAATCCCAATTCAAGGTACCCAAAACAAAATAAAATCCGAAAGTAAAGCATATTTAGGCCTTCACTGTTTCCAAAATTTTCCAGCATTTCGATACTCAGATAATCTAGTCAATTCTAATAGAAACAATCCAATCCATTTCAACCTTTTTTCTCAAATCAAACGTTGCCAAAATTATTAACAGCCAAAAAATCCAACCCTTCAAATAAGATAACGACTAACCTTCGAGCTTTAAGAAGCTCAATCTGATGGGCCCAAACAGCAAGCCTCATCTCCCTGGGTCCTAAAACCCTAAACTTGGGACAACTCCCGAGAGCAACAGCGTGGTGGTGGAGAACAGGGGGACTAAAGTGCGGTTGAGAGTGGCGGCCAAGACGACGGCGTTTTTGAACTCGGAGAGCTGGTTGCTGAACCCACTGTGCGGCGCGTACAAGAGGAACTTGTCGCCGAGTTTGGGGCAGTGTGAAGTAGGGGGAGTTAGGGTTTTGGAGAGGAAGAGGAGAGTGAATGAGGATATTACGAAGAGAAGGATGATGAGAATGGTGAGTGGAGACTTGTGAGAAGGTGTAGGTTTCTTCCTGATCCATGATTTGGTGGATTTGTGGAGATTCAGGATGTTCATGTTTCCGTTATTTTTCTTGCAGGAGTGACACTTATGTCTCACATGATTTTTTTTTTCTGTAAAAAGGGCGGGGCTATCAAGATAGATACCTCTAGACGTGATTATATAGACAATTACTCTCCATCATGATATATCACTTATTCGGCTCGAACTGAAATCTACTCACATGATTTTGTTTTGTTCGGTTTTGATTTGTTGAATGTCGGAGATGCTGCTCCTTTTTGTAGAAATTAGAGTTAATTCCACCCATAATTTCTAAACTTTATTAAATATGTTTCACTATAATACTTAAACTTTATTTATTTCACTTATAGTACCTGAATTTGTTATTTTTCACTTAAAATATCAGAAGACATATGACGCATCAAACAATATCCACATGGATGGACACATCAGCTTCCCATCAAAACAAATCGCCAATCCCGCCAAAACACAGTCAGCCACCGTTGTCGTCAATAAAAAATGTGTTAAACCCTTAAAATAGGACCATATAACGACAAAAGCATCTTGTTCTCCATTAAAGTCGATAAAAACAAAGAATTTTTTTAGGGTGCTTTGCACATGCCGAACCCAGAAACAGCTCTAACTCATTTGTTCCTCTTTTAATAACTCAATACTACATACAAAGAGACAAAGTGGTGGGGCTGTAATTGTCGGCTTTTTGGTAGACATGTGGTTCGATCCTCGAAGACGTGTTCTAGGGAGTTATAGACTCATTTATGGTATGTTAGATCTGCAACAATAGTTTATTTTTCTTTAGTAGATGAAGTTTTTTTAGGACGACATACATCTTGACTATCCCAACTTCGTTGAATAATTTTAGCTGAAACAGAACAATTGAATATCAAAGAGTTGAATGGAAACCCTAAAAAAAATTGTCTTCTTCTTCATTTTTGTTGGCTTCATCCAAAGTGTCCTATGATTGTTTTTTGTTACGGTTTTAAAGTTATGAAAGTTTTTTATTACGGTTTTGAAGCTCTAGTATTTCATATATGCAGATGGAAGAACTGTTTTTTTTTTACAATTTTGTTCCATTATAAAGGTGCTATAAGAGCATGGGGGTATGCCAGTGGAGAGTCAGAGTTTTGATTTTTTTCATGCAGAGAACCTAACGCTCACCACAATGGACAAGTGGATGGCGAGACTGAACCAGCAATATTATGTTCGTTACTAGTATAAATTGGTGGGTGATCAGTGGAACAATAAGGAACCTCTGGATGAAGATTATCAAGTGATTGGAATGGCAGCCAAGATTGGATTGTGTCGTGTCGTCTACATTTATGTTGAATGAATTAAGTGGGGTGACTTGCCTACTAGTGCTTTTGGTGAAGTCACTAG
The DNA here is from genome assembly GCA_948243855.1 of Flueggea neowawraea. Lineage (NCBI taxonomy): Eukaryota > Viridiplantae > Streptophyta > Magnoliopsida > Malpighiales > Phyllanthaceae > Flueggea > Flueggea neowawraea. Next base: position 13,075 of record CAODLS011750258.1, on the reverse strand, counting down.
GACGAGAATTGTGTTTGGATATAACAAGTTCAACATCCAATGCTGACAGAAAAATTTACGGTAATACAACCATGTATGATGAAAGGGAAGCGACAATGTTTGATATTGAACAAACAATTGATGTTGAAAGGGCGAGTGAACAAGCTCGAGAAACTGTTTCCATTGCAATAAAGTTTCAAAACTTTGGCAACTCACATGTTTTTTAATGTTGAGGATGATGAGTTGGTTGATGACGATTATCTTCTAGAGGAAGGAGACAATGATCTAAGGGAAGTACAAAAGGAGCAGAAGTATAAAAGATGTGACAAACCACGTGGAGTTCCGTTTAGATCACAAACGGGTATTATCGTCAACGAAGGCAGAAATGACAAAATGGCATACAATACGAAAGACATACTCAGTTCAGGAGGTGACTCGTCTAGTGAAGAAGAAGTGCACCATCATATTGAGTTTCATTGGGAAACTATGATATCCGATCCAAAATTTGAAATTGGGATGAGGCTTGGATCATTTGAAAGCTTTAAGGATGCGATAAAAAATTAGGATATCAAGCATCATTTCCAGATTTAGTTTAAGCTTAATGACAAACGAAGATTAAGAGCTATTTGCAAGAAAGGAGAGGAAAAAAGATTGTCTCTTTTTTATACAAGTGTCAAAAATCAGTGCAAGTGATCCGACTATCTCTATTAAGTCAATGAATTTGTCCCACATTTGTTCACGAGCGCATGTGAACTTTCATGTGACAACAAGGTGGTTAGCCCAAAAATATCATGACAACTTTTTAGCAGATCCACAGTATAGCATAAATGGGTTGATTCATGCTAAAAGTGAAATTGGGATTGAGATAAGTCAAGTCAATGCTTGGAGGGCAAGAGATTTAGCATTGAAGTGGATCAATGGAGATGAAGGCAACAATATCAAAAATTGTCGGCTTATAAAGCCGAGATTGAGTACATTAATCCTAGTTCAACAGTGCAATTGTGGACAGATGGTAGACAATTCAAAGGTTATTATGTTTACTTATCCAGGCTAAAACTTGGTTGGAATGATGGAGTCAGGAAACTTGTCTGTATCAATGAGACTTGGTTAAAGGGAAAGTTTGAGGGGGAGCTACTAACCATTGTGTCAATGGTTGCCAACAATCAAATATATCTCATCGCTTGGGTTGTTGTGGTAAAACAAAATCAGTAGACATAGTGTTGGTTTTTTAGTGTATTGGGCAATGATCTGTAGATTGGAAATAGCCATTTGATGACCTTCATGAGTAATCGTCATAAGGTATTCTTTCTTTTCTGCCACTAAGCTGATTTTTTGCATATTAATGCGTTTTGTTGAGGAAGATTTATATGTAGCAAAATTTTCATTGTCTTATGTTTTAGTTTCTGGTTATCGTAGTTTTTGAGAATGTGTTTATTATTTCAGAAACTTATTTCTAGTGGACAAATTGTTTATTCTTTACTGCTTAATTGTTTACTGTTACTTGGTGAATTATAGGTATTTTTTATGCCACTAACTTGATAAATTAGGCACCAAATTAGGCATTAGAGGAAGGCTTGGTGAATAATTGTTTATTCACCAGATTAAGATTAGGCTGCCCTTCTTTTTTATTCCTCTTTGAATATATCCGTGGATGTGCTCTGTTATCATGGCTATTATGGTGCATAAATAATTATTCACCTAGCCGTGACTAATCAAGGGCATAAACAATTATTTAGAGCTTTAACAATTATGGAGGTGCTATGTTTATCATGGTTACTTTCACATAAAAGTGTAGTCATTTTTTTATCTCTCTTTAAATATATGTGGCTTGTTGTTTAATGCTAATATGCAAATTTAACATGAACTCCTTATTCTGTTCATCAAGGACTTTGCAATGTTGTTAGAGTATTATTGTTGACTGTCGAATAATAAAGTGCGTGAGGCACATGTACATAAATTTTAGAGGGAGATTCAAAGGTAAGGAGCTGAAAGATATGATTTAAAACGTTGTTTGTGCTTTAGTTCTGCTTAATTTTCAAAAGTGGATTGGGGAGATTGCAAACAACCATGCTACGTCAGATTGGTTACACCATGTTGATAGGTCGTTCAACACATGGACAAGAGCATTATTCAGACCTGAGAGTAAGTGTGACATCCTCTTAACTAACCCTTTTGAGATTTACAATAGATACATTCTAGACCTTTGTGACAAACCAATTATCACAATGTTGGAAATGACAAAAAATAGGTTGAGTGGTAGGCTCTATACTAGATTGGAGTGTGGATTGAGATGGAGGGAGGGGCCCTATTTTCCCAAATATACAAAAGGAGTTGGAAAAGCTAAAGGGGTTTTCGGACAATTATTATGCCAAGATCGAGTCTAGAATTCAAGTAGATTAGAAGGTTCTAAAGGTCCGTTTGTGGTCGACACTCTAAGCAGAACTTGTACTTATCGTAGATGGCAACTAAGGGGAATTTCTTGCCCATATGCAATATATGTGACCCGTGCTAAGGACAAATCAGTTGAAGGACATTGTCATGATGTTTACACTCTTGAAACGTTTCGAAGAGTTTACTCAAATGTAATCAATCCGTCAAGGAGAATGGATTTATGGCCTGAAGTCGAGAATGAGTTCGAAGTCATCCCCCCTTTTAAAAATGAAAAGAAGCATGGTAGGAAGACAAAAGCGAAGCGAAAAGGAGGTGGAGAAATTAAGGCAATTGCACAAAAAAGACGCGCCAATAAATTGGGGAAAAACATGGGGCACCAGAAAGTGCTCCATTTGTGGATTTACTGACCATAACAAACGTTTTCACCAAGGAGAAAGATCTAGCTCAAACAATGTCTTTGCTGCAACCGTATCTGAATTAGACTCACAAGCTCCACCCCTTTCACAACAAAGTCAGGTATTCATTTAAGATTACTACACTATTAAAATATTTCTGGTTTAATGATCTTAATATTCCATTTCTTTAATTACAAATATTGCTTCAATAGCAACTGTATCGTCAAGCCCATTCATTCGAATGCCAAACAATCCTCCACCAAGAAGAAGCAAATTGACACCGCATCGAAGGTTTTTTCCACAAACTAAGGGAGGAACCAGCTAGATGTTGGAAACTAGTGCTATATTTTGTTGGGCATAATGAGGTCCTTTTGGATGGAATTAATACTATTTAAAGTCTTGATAGTTTATGCAATCCATTAGTTATCCTTTTAGCTTATTCTCATATCAAGAACTTGTTGATTTTGATACCCTCTTACCCATTTTTTTGTGGTTTTGGCTAAACCAATTTGATTGTAAGGCCAATTAAGCTTCATTACTATGCATTTCTTTTTGTGACAATTTATGAAGCAATGGTTGAGCATGCAACCATTTTCATCTCTTTTCTCATTAACAAAGATTTGTGTCAAGTTTGGTGATTAATCATAAAGAAGAAAACAAAGGTGAATTGAATGAAATTCAATTGAAGTATGCATAAAGAAACAAAACATAGTTGAATTGAAATAAATTCAGCTGAAGTATGTACACAGTGGTAATCAATGTTCTGTTTCATTTGGATTACAATAATGGTAACATGTTTCCTTTTTATTACAATATTGAAATGCAACAACTTGTAGGACCACCACCATGAATTATAGATGTGCCCTACATAATCAGTCTCTATCAATTGGAAACTCCAGTAAATGCTTTTATATCAAGAGTGATAAGTTGAAATATTTTGTAGGATTGGTGAGTAAATTTTTTTAAAGCAAAGAGAAAACAACATTTCGTTTAATTTTCTCACTATAGTAACTACAGAAACATTCTTCTATTACAAACAAATACACCATAGCATACAATTATGGAGAACGAGTTACAATCTCAACAAAACCCAAAAGACTACAAAAGCAGAACTGATGTCATTTCATGAATATATCCATCCACTAGTCATTTCATCAACATCTTCTACTGCATAATCCTACTAACTAGCATTTATAGTAAGAATATCATTACAATACACAGGCATTCATAAGTCGAAGTTTTGTGTTTAGACATTTCAATTCTTCTTAATGCCACGCTTAACACGGATTGAATATTTCTTCAGTCTCTTTCTCATATTGCAGCTCCTCACAAAAATCTTTCATAACCACTCTTGTTCTTCCAATCCACTGCGGGTTTATCCACCTGAAAAAATTGCATCCTTCAGAGTTTTCATACTGCAAACATTACCCCATAATGAATTTATCAATTCCTAAATAAAAAACTCTTCCTACCGGTAATAATACTTGCAAATAATGCACAACCATAGAATCTTATTCCAAGATTTTCAAGGGTTTTCGACAATATGACAACCACATCAATAATGCAATCACACTATGGCACCTCGATCCTTCTGGCACCATCAACCCCTGAGTTTGATGCATTTGACCACGAATTCAACATAACTTCATTGAAACCTTATGATATCAATTTCAGAAGCACATAAATTTATGCATAATTATGCCAATTAAAATCACACAATCAATCTTGTCGGCAAACATAACCCTAAATAAAATCATATTTGACATTTTCGTAGAAAAAATAGGGAGGAACGAATTGGTTTACCAGGGTGAAACGGATTTCGTCGACAGAGAATGAGGCGAGGTAGTGGTGTGAAGAGTCAAGCTCTACGTTGATGAGAAGAAACGGGAAGAGTGGTTTGGAAAAAAATGGTTGTCTTGCTGCGTCTTCAAGCTTTTCTTGTTTGTTCTTAAAGAGGCCAGGGAACCGATGTCGTTTTGCCTTCCCAACTTATATTTTTTTTCGTTTCGCCCCACTTCAATTTTTTTTAGTGCCATGAGTGAATCTAACGTGAGTCCTGATGTGTCAAGCTAAGTCGATTGTGTTTGCTGAGTCACTTAGTTCTGGTATGTTGAGTGAGAAAAAAATAGGTACTATAAATGAAACAAACAAAATTTAGGCAATATAGTGAAACATTTAATAAATTTTAGGTCCTACAGGTGAAATTAACTCATAGAAATTACACAATATGTCGTTCATAACTTTGGAAATTTTAAAAACAAAATCTCTTTCAAACTAATATCCAAAATGTCAAAGGTTCAACTTTTGCCCCATTATCAATTTTAGCATCGATGTTATCGTTTGCTCGCTTATGGCCCTAACATTTACAAAAGGCACAAAAACGACCTCATTCTGTAACAGGCGTCAACTGCGAACTGTTACCGTAAAAAATAATGGCTACTTCTAATTCAGAACCATCGAAACCCTAAAACCTAAATCAACACTATCATTTGTCCTTGTCAACCCACACATCAAGTCCACCGTCTCCTTCGAAATCAGTAGTCGATTATGAAAATGACTAATAGCCCAGTTCCAGCACTGGTAATGATGTCAATTTCAGTAGGCATTACGTTTCAAAATCCAAGCTGCGGGCATGGAGTAATTGGTAAACTGATTAATTCAAAAACTTTGAAGTATCATGGCAGATCGTTCCATAGGTGTCCACTCAGTAAGAACGAAGTTAGTAGTAATTTATTTATTTTTTATTTTGAATCTCTATTATGCAAGTGTATTGTATTGCGAGTTCATTTTCAGTATTTAGTATCTAAGGAATTGTTTGGTACAACTACTTTTGGTTCATTTTCAGGAGAGTGATTGGGGGTTTTGTTGTGGTTAGACGAAATGCATTGAAATAGTGATAATTTGCTGAAGATGATTGAAGACATAAAGCAAATGAAGAATCAAATTAACAAGATTGAGTTGTCTAGCATGGAGGAGAGGATGAAGACTTTGAGGTTGATGCAGGAGGTTGAGGCGATGAAGACAAAGAAGGACAATTTCAAGTTAATTTGCTCTTTCTTGTCATGGTTATTCTTTTTGCAAAGATGTTTAAATTTTTTTGACTGAGAAAAAGGGAGTCGAGAACGACCAGTAGTAGTATACTCCTGCCGAGTGTTATTATATAAGCAAAGATGTTTAATTTGATGTAGTGTGTTTCTGAAATTGCATAGGGAAATCCAAGCTATAGTGTTAAACTGTTGTTCTACTTGCAGTTTTACAATTCGCCTCTAAATTGTTAAATTGATCTTTGTAGTTTACCCACAACTCATTTAAAATCAATCTCTTCGCTCTATTGCACATCACCAAGCTCAGTTGCAACTTCATTTCCTTTTCGAGTTCATCCGTCATTTCCCTCGCTCTATAGTTAAGATTTGTTGCCACAGTCGACATGAGCACGAGCTACGAAATTCTTATTCACTATGGGGTTGTGGAATTTAGTTGAGCACAAATTAGTATCCTTTAAGGTCTTTAATGAAAGACCTGAATTTGTTCCATCTTTGCTTGCTAAGAACTTGAATGGACACCCTGCTTGGCATTTATACCTTACTCTAATAGGTCCAAACTTAACTATCTTCAGTTTAGAGTGGTTGGCGACGACATAGGCTGCCACAACCTTGTTAGCCTCCCTAGCATCTGTGAAAGTCATGCCTACCAAAAAAATTATGACAATTCTGGAGTTTGTCATTCCTTCTATACAACAACAGTCATTGCACCTCTTCGATTTCCTTCAGCCTTTTTGGCCATCTCGTTGCCATGTTTGAATCCTCTTCGCTATCATCAACAATTTCCTCCACATCATTTTCTGTTAATTCATCTTCTTCAACTAGCTCATTGCTACATCCATTTCTAAATCATCTTCAAGTTCTAAAGCACCATCATAATCATTGTCTTCACTATCACCACCATCTAGTTCCTCCTCATTTGCATCTAATCCATAAAATCCATCCTCCACTTTAGTTAACTCGAAACCCCCTGTAACATTCTCTTTAGCATTGTTGTAATTAGATAGGTCTTTTGACAAAGAGGTAACAAATTCATCAAGCAAATTCCTAGCAACAAACTTTTGTCTGCACAAATTTGCCTCTTCATTCTTTCTTTTGGCAGTCAATTCCTTTTCCCTAGTAATCTAACTCTGCGGGATTTCGTTATTCAGAATTTCAGCAACATCTCCAGCTATTATCTGCTCTACCAATCCCAAAGACGATTGTGAGTTTTGCAAATCAATCGCACTAACACCAGTTTCATTTATTATGACAACGATGTCAGCCTTCCATTTAGTGTGTATTCCAGTCTTTTTGATCTAACATGTAAAGATGAAATACCCTGACCCTATCATTAATCACCCGAGAGATCATCCACCTTATTTCTTCATCACCAGCTAACTTTTTCAAACCCTCATGAAGCGACAACCCATCTTCAATCACAAATAGCTCCTTAAAAATTTTACCACCTGACATCCGGATAATCATATCTTTCAAATCACCATAGCATAATATATCCACAACTTGCAATGGTGGCAATCCACAATTGGCAGAGCCGATCTCCTTTTTTGCGTCTCTAGATTTTGGCAAATGTGGCTGCAGATCTCCTTCTTCGCGTCTCTGGATCTGGCAATTGGCTCCGAAGAAACGCGACGAAAATGCCATAGTGGAGAAGAAACGATCGTCATGACATTTCAGATGGAGAAGATGTGGCGTCAATGGCCATGCGGCAAAACGTGTACAAAAACGAAACAGTTATTATAATTGATTCTGATTTCGATTCCGATAGATTTTTAAACAAAACAGCCCCTTAAAAAATTACGAGCAAAACCTAGATTAATCTTGACATAATCATCTTAAAAGTGGTCTTCAACATTCAGTTTCCATGAAATAGAAACAAAAATAAGAAGCAACCAGCAGGGCTCGGGTATTCAGAACAGAAGTACGTTAACTATAGCAGCTGGAAACCATTTCAAAGTATCCGCATGAGCAAGTTGGTCATATCACAATCTGTACACCATTAACCGCATGAGTTTTCAGGATCAGCATGAGACCCATATGAATCAAAAGAACTGATCATTTAAACAAACACTACCTGCTAAAAAGTTCGAACGAATTCCCAACATGACTCTATAGCCTACATGAAACTATGAAATAATAAAGCGTAATAATAATTAAGTTAAAGAAAAACCAAACTTATTAAATTGATCCCATGAACAAATCTATAGATGAAGCCAAACACTGCACATCTCGTTGTATAAATACATGAAACTATAGAGCTCACAAGCATTGAGCTAACCTACAACCTCAGCCTCTGCAAAAGATGCTTTCAGAGCGCATGGATAGGACTTCTGCTTGTGTTTACGTTCGAATTATTCGATGTTGGATTGGCATGAAATGCAGATTGTCTGGATGACCCATCAAGTAATTTAAGGGAGAGAGACGAGGGACCAGAATCGCCAATGGATTCTCCTATGCTTAGTTTTGACATACCAACCAACTCGTCAACATTGATTGGGCTTTTTGAATGAACTGCTTTTGGCTTCAGAATCTCATGCGTCTCTTTCTTTGTAGGTTCAGCACTATATCCCGGCCAAAATGGAACAGAAAATGGAAAGAATGGTGAATAACATGCCGGGTATAGGACTGGATAAGGAGGCTGCGAATTGTCTGGCTTTGTAGGCAGAGGATCTCCATCATTGGAGTTGGTAGAATCCATTGATTCACATTCCTCATCAAGGGGAGGAGGAACAGGCAATGGATTATCAGTTTGGGTTTCATCCTGTGCATGGCTCGCAGAAAAAAAGTCTTGTGATCCCATTGGAGTGTCAACTGGCTGCAATAGGTTAGAATATATTTTATCATCAAAAAGACAAAATTCACGATTGAGCAAACATTAGAAGGTACAAACTTCCATGTACACACAAAATAATCATGGAACGCAGGAGAAAATAGTAAACAAACAGATAACCCTATTCCATATTGAGCTTTCCAATATCTAATATTTTAGCAAGTCTAATCAATGAAAAACAGATTATCAACCTTGAAAAAACAGAATACCCCTTAAAAAAAAACTTTAAACCAGGACAAAGAAAGGAAGAACTAAATATAGCCCAGTCCATGTTTATGGGTGTTGACGTGAAAGTTCTCTTTTTTTTTTTGGTAAATTATGGCTGCAAATTGACGTCAACAATTTTCGGAACTCCCCACTTTCTGGACCCTGAGGCAGAACTCCGTACCCTGGGCCAAGATCTAATCGTTGCCAATTGAGAAAATTTTGCAGAAAATTTTTTTAATGTCAACTAAACCTAAATGGAATATTGAACCATTTCATACATCTGTTTTCAAGAGTTATGAAGAAGCATTACACAATGGTCTAGGAGAATTTGAGAAAACATGTCCTGTATGTTAAATGACATTTAAATTATGCAATCGAAAAGGTAATATGGCACTTACTTCATCAGCTATAATATCAAAAAGACTTGAGCGTCTTTTCCTCCTAGATAAATTGCTTTGCCTAATGAAATACTTCTGTGCATGACTTGCCACCTGAGTGGGTGTCCTTGATATAACATAATTGCGTGCGATTCCACGCCAATCACCTTTACCAAGCTTCTGCAGGCCAAGTAGAAACATCCTATGTTCCTCTTCGGTCCATGGAACACCTACGCAAGTTATTTTAAGGTACTCATGAGAAACAGGAGTTATAGTATGTGGAGCACAAAGCAGCTTGAAAATCTAAGGTATGAGGTGAATTAAATCTTCAAATCATCATTTACAATATAGAAAAAGAAGTTTGCATTAATTATAGTAATATCTACTGTTCCATTTTCTTGCCTCCTCCCTCAAGACATGGCAAAGCCATTGCAGTAAACCAATTTAAGAAATCAGGAAACATGTGCACAATAAAGATGAGTTTCATCGAGTTTCATCTTAAATGGATTAATTTCCAAATAACTAAGCAATCTCTCCTTTCAGACACCAACATCCTGCCTTACGGGAAAAACACTCAATCAAAACTAACAAACTGATAATTACCGTATATGGAACAAAGCTTTATATGTGAAGCCAGAAACAGGATGCCAAAACCCATTCATGTGTTTTTCACAGTCAAGGAAAAAGATCGGGAAAACGATCCCATACCAGTATGATTCTTTCAACAGAAATATAACAGAAAAAAAAATAACTAAACACCACTATCATATCCTAACACACCCACTTCCTACTTTAAGCAAAACCTACCATCTTCCAGAAGTTAATCAAACAATAAGCCGTAAAGCATATTTCAAGTAAATTAGCTTCCTCTTTCCCGACAAAAACCACAACAAAATATTAAAAAAATACAGTAAACATCATGTTATTCACTAACACCTATAAACTGATTTACTCAAACACAACTCCATGCCTAATTACCCTCTCGCCCAAAATTTTTTCCTCTTTTACACTATTTTCTACAACTAAGTACACAAACTTCACTCTGAATCAAAATGACATATTTGGATCAGCAGTTTTAGCTGTTACAGTTTGATCAGTTTTATAAGAAAAAGCTGAAAACTTCAGATATGGTGAAACTTGAAAATGCAAAAAAAAAATTCAAAAGGAAAATCAATTGTACCGTTGAGCACAACCACACAAAAAGCTCAAACCTTTCTTCAATACGACGACTCTGATCACACACAAGGACATACAATATATGTAATAAAACGAACCTTTCTTTCGCTCGCGGCTGGAGGAGGACCCGGGAACAAAGTCCTCCGAAGCATAACCGTCGGCGGCGGCGCCGTGATCAGGGGTGTCACCGGGTGATCCGGGGTTGTTGGACCCAGTAGCGAGAACCGGGTTAGAGGAACCGGTATAATGGGAAAGATTGCCCATACTAGCACTTTTTCGGATCGACCCGTCTAATCGGATCCCGAAGAGCTTGACCCCACGGTTAGGGCAGGTCCGAGAGTTGTGGCCGTTGTGGCTGCAATGCGAGCACCGGCGTGTCATTGTCGGATTCGGGTTCGGATTCTAAGAAGAGAAGCAGAGGTTTAGCTTTGAGTTCCGATAGGAGAGGATCCGAATTGTTTTGTCGGGTCTTTGTCGGTTTTGCAAGAGAAATTGAGAGAGAGAGAGAGATTATCCGTCTATTAGTCTATATATATATATATATATATATAATATCCATAAAAATTTATTGTTTTTTATTATATTAATATTGTTAAAGAGGATTTATTTGGTGTTTCGCTGAAGTTAGTTGACCTTTGACTTGGGTCTCCTTTTTCTATTTTGGCATTTTCTTTTTGTGTCTCCAAATTATGGTATAATTTTTCTTTTTGCTTCATCTTATAATATAGTTTTATTTTCTATTTTTAGAGAATTCTTATAAAATAAAACTAGCTTCGTATCCACACTACGTACAATAAATTTTAATTTTCTTGTTACTATTAGAAAGTATTTTATGCCTAATGATTACATAATAAAATTTTATAATTTAATTAATTTTGAGCAAATTGTAAAAAATTAACATTAAATTTGATATTGGATTCAGGAAAATATTTAGAATTTTCCAAATCAAGAAAATGAACCAATCTAATCAACGCATATTTAAATATCTTACAGATAAAATTTCACTGTTTTTCCTTATTAATCTTTATGTTTTATAGGGACAGTCTGATAAAATGTTTATATCTCTACATTTCCATGTATTTTAACAAACAAATCGAATGAAAAATATACCTTCCAAATTTATTCCAAACAAAATTAACAAACAGTTGAAAACTATTTTCTACATTCCAATCATATCTTAATTATTTCATATATTGACTCAGAAAATTCTAAATATATCTTGAAGTACCTCATTTGCACAAATTTAACAAACGCTACCTGAGTAAACTAGGTTATACGAGTAATAAAATAAATAAGAGCCCAAGTATTATTCCCATGAGAACTAGTTATTTAACTGCCAAAATATTCGTCTTCTACTCATGTTTTTTTTTTTGAAGTAGTCTTCTACTCACGTTAGACAATCCAAAAAGAATAAAAACAAATGAAATAAATAACAATAAATTAAAACAAAATAATTAATGAAAACTTTAAATAGAAAAAAATATCCATGGCAAAAGCAACTACAACACTCAATTAGCGTTCCTATATATTTTTCATCACAATTAAGTTAATTTATTTTGCGACAAAGTCATTATATATAAAATGGATTGAATTGATCAAAATGGATTATTTAAGTTTGAGAATTGAAGTTTGGCATTTTATATGTCACTTTATCGTCTATATATAAAATATAAAATTTCATTGAATAACATAATATACATGTTTGCCACAATAAATGAAATTTGGCATTTTATGTGTCACTTTAACGTGTTTATTATGTTATTCAATGAAAAGCCTCGAAAAGTGACCGGAAAAGGCATTTTTATCCAGCAGAAACACATAAAAACAAGTTCTAGATCCATATCTTAGCTTTCCTAGCACAACTTGAACCCCTCCAATCCGAGGTTTTTTTTTTACTAAAATGAACCCCATATTAATTTATACTATTCAATTTTGTTAAATTTTTTTATTTATAGATAGACTCAAATTCACAATTTTAAAGATATTAGAGTGAGGTTTTTACCAACTCAACTAACCCACTTCGTTTCCTTTATCAGAGTTTCCTATATGATTTATGACCGAAATAGCAAAAGTGCTCAAAACTGAAAATATTTCCTCTTTCTTCAGTTTTCAATCTCTTGAAGTTAACATTCATACGAGCTAAAATAAAATGAGAGTATTAATAAATCATCTTAGGTACAAATATATCTACATTCAATTAAATATTAGCAACAAATTAAACTCAAATATAAATACAAAATCAATCTATCAAATACCCTGACCTTCTTAACTTCTTACTTCACTTGCGTTCAAGCAAATACAAAAACTCAAAGTGAACAAACCACTATGCGCTCAATAGATGGGGCTACGGCTTTTAAATTTATCTGTTTTATATTTTTCAGAACGCTGAAATTTAACAATAACATCTTAATTAAATTCAATTGTTTAAATACAGTTAAGACCTCTACCAAAAGATAACCAAGTTACTATCGACCCGAACCGAACCATGGAACCACAAAGCCACTACCCTCTTTGAACCACCCAATCACCTCAAACTATGAGTCCCCTCTCTTAAGAACACACCACCATTCACAGGATATCTAACTAATACATTAATATTTTTATTTATAAAATATTTTTTAATGATGTTTTTCTCCATGTAAAAATGTCCAAGTATTGGAAATATTCATCAGTTCTCGA